>LR736891.1:2612087-2723242 GCA_902654985.2 Oryctes borbonicus
TTGTGAAATAAACAAGAAGACAATCTTCTTGTGAAATAAACAAGAAGGTTTTGATACGATGGGTCGACCCTGCACATAGTGCGATGCCGAGTTGCATAATTATAATGATGAGCCAAAAAATCTGGTATAAAATATATTTTTATGACATTTTCCAGGCTTCTCTCGCATCCGGTAGTTGTAACTATGTGCTATTAATTGCCGGTGTTGCGCAAAATTGAATTAAATACAATTAGTTACATTGTAGCTAATGTTAATTTTAATTACAGTTACTGCGTTCTTTATTAGACTACCACATCTTTAGAGTTCACAAAACATGTACCTCAAACTATATTGCAGCTCTAATCGCAATGCATCTATAAGAAAACAAAAGAAAGGATGTCTTATTGAGATCTGACAACCGCTCAAAATAGTTGAAAAAATTAGATGCAATCAACATTTCTCCTGGAACATATCCATCTTGATTAACGTGCCTGAACTTGTACACGCAAGCGGTTACAATAGAGCTTAATACATCAAGAGTTGACGCACAAGTACGCCGTACAGTGTAAGCAATAAGGGAAATATAATACTCGTAAGAATATAATGTATGCGGCTTTTATAATTACTGTTTGCGGAGGTAATATTCAGATAAAGATCATCGCAGTTTTTCGTTTATGCGTCACTGTAAGGCGATAATACCACTAACTTGCGCAGATGGCAACGTAGTACATGTACCTAGTATCGTTCTTAATTAAAATATTTAATTGCTCCCTCTTGTATATTAATTGCTGCAAGAGGAGATATGGAAATATTTTATTACACTTGGATGGTAGATAATCTTGTTTGACGTTCCAATTTAATTTGCTCAGTTATTGAAGACTTTAACATATCACATGGGAGTAAGTCTAAAGACAATGCATGCAGTAAACGCTTCATATGCGCTATTGAACTAAAATCAGTGAATGGCTCATAAAACCGGTCACTTTATTATAATTTAGCAGTTGGTAAACGATAACGCGCCTCGGCGATAATTGATACAAATATTTGTACATAAAACCTCTCTAAAGTGAGACGACTTTTCTCAATATATTCGTTTCTGACTTCGGTTATGTTTTACTAATTTTGAATCCCTTATTAGGATAACATCTAAATTGTTTGAAATTGAATTTTGATCTAATTTTCAACAGATTACCTTGCTGTAATATTTTTTCTTGGATTTTAAATGTTGAATGTGAAACCTACTTTAGTAATCCTTAATGATTACCGGATATTACTAGTAATATCTGTGTCTTCTGATCAATGTAATTAACAGTGTTGATCATTAATTAATTACAAGTTAACTGAATTGCATAATTAAATACAAAGTAACTAATCTCAATGGAAACTAGTTACATTATTTTTCAATTACTTTGTAATTGAACCTATTCGATTATAATGTAATTGAAACCATTCAATTACTTTGTGGTTAAGTTACTTTGTAATTTTAGTTCAATTCAATTACAAAGTAACAAATTTCTATTACAGCAATCTATTTCTATTTGTAGTATCTAATTTTCAAACATCTCTAGATATCTTCCTCACAGAAAATATTACTAGTTGTTTATTAGATATAATTATTACCTCACCTAGACATCTCATCTAGTGACTTCACTTTGTTCACCTATCGAAAATAATGGTTCCTCTGGTGGCAGAAAGGTCGATTTCTAGAAGAAAACTCCTCATTCTGGCCTATTATCTTTGAAGCGTGGGTGGTACAAGGATAATACAAGTCCAGCCAACGACAGTAGTGGGAAAAGCAGACGTTAACTGCTTCTGTATCCCATTTTATCGTTTCCCAAAACTTCTAAACAAGTGTAAAATCTTTATACAACAAGTCATATCAAAATGTAATTTCATCAGTTAATAATCGTTCGATTCGCCTTCATCTAAATTCGCAGTAAAGTTTCACGTTGTAGTGTTGTATACGGTGTAAAATGTCATCGAAAAGCATGGAATTTCAACTTCAGTTGCGTCCTTGCAGCATGCTACATCAAAAATAAATAGTTTCGGCATATATTTCGACATTAATATATTTTTTAGAGAGAAAAAATCATCAAAGTTGGCGATCTCTTTGTAATGCACTTTAAATCTATCTGTCATCTAGCTAACTTGTGTTTAAATAGATCTCCAACCAAAAGGTGGTAATTTGAAAAATTCAAGTTGTAATATAAAGGGTGAACCGTTATTAATCAGAAGTACTGATTGTCAAAAAGAAGCCACATAAAATAGCATTTATGAACTGGAACTTCTATAAATAAGATTAATTCTCACTTGAATTTCTAAAACTCATTTATCTCTTCCAATAAAAATCTACTGCCGAAAGACTCAATTTCATCGAATAATTTCCGAAAAGCATAAAATTTTAATTAAAACCAAGACTAGGGGTGAAGCAGGTTTGTACTTTTTCGCTTCTATCGTCAGTCGTAATTTCTAATCTTCGCCCGGTGGTTACCGATTGCTTGCCTCTAACCTCAATCGCATTTCGTATATTTGGACGCATTAACATACTAACAACAACGAAAATTCATTAAAAATACGAATATCCAATTTTCTACGAGGGTAGTGTCTTAATTTTTTACAAACCTCAGCTAGATGGCGCTAATGAGGTTTAACATTATTATTTTCCCAAAATTTCGCATTTATTATTGTTGAAGCAATCATACCATAGAAATCGTAAATATTTTCGTTGTGAGTTTTTACGACTCCAATGGTTTGTGAATTTCGTCGTGGTCATGCTTTCATCAGTGATCAATTTCTTGAATCTTGACTCAAATCGGTTGTTCTTCCAAAAAACATCCATGCTGTACGCAACATGATTGAGGGTTGAGGAAGAGGATGGGCATGTGATTTACCGTAAGATAAAGGCATCCTTAGCCGTCTCGAAGGTTTCAATACAATGGATGTTTGGGTATGAAAAATATCTGTTCCCCATGGATCCCGCATAATTTTACCCAAGCATAAAAAAGGCTCATATCACTTGTTCGAAGGGAATGCTCAAGCAATTCATATAAACATCGTAATAGGCGACGATATATTTGATGTATTTATACGAGCCGGAAAGTAAACAGTAATCGACTCTTTGGGACAAAAGTTGTTCGTTCACGAAAAATGCTTATTTTTTTCGTTGGACTGCATATGTCGCAAGCATTACTTTGGAGTACCGAAAAGCAGTTAAAGTTGAATAGTATACAGTAATTTGTTAGCCAGAAGTCGAAACCGGGAAAAACAATCGACAACGTCGCATTATCCTTCATCATGTCACTGCCAGCAACAATTGATTATTTGAAGGAGAAAAGCATCGCATTAATGTCTCATTGCCCGTATTCTCTGGATTTGTCGCCTAATGACTTTTTTTTCGCGAAGTTGTTGGAGCCTGCAAAACGCATGCAAAGGTATAATACTTAATAGAGGATATTTTGAAAAGCATGTGTCTTCTTTCGTTGTTTTTGTAAAAACTTGTAAAAGCATAAAACTTTTAACAGTTACCTTTTGTTTATTCAGTGCACTTTCGGTTTTGCACTACTTAATAAGATATATTTCAAATTAGATAAATCTATCTTTGAAAAGCTACTATCTAATATACTTCTTAGGTTATAATAGTTGCAGTTTCATTAAGTCAATTTTCTTGGACCGCCCTTGGAACTCCTTCTCTAATTGTTTCATTATTCGTTGACGGCGAATGCGCGCGAGTTTCTTGAACCTCTTCAGCAGGGAGGTTGAAAAGCACACTGCATAGACTATAAATAATGCACATATTAGCTAGGAACATAAATGCATAGAGATCGTGCATTCCAAGAAGGCGTATTTGCACATCAGTAGGCGTACTTACACACCCATTATCATTTGTAAACATTTTAACATGTTTTCTTTCACAATGTACAGGATATCTAAAGAAAACCGTGCGTACGTTAGCAAATTTTACCTTGGATTTATCGTTTCTAACACCTAATTTGTAGTTTGGTTTCTGAATTAAATATAACACGACATATTTTGATTGTAATAATTATGTTGAATTTTGATTAAGTCTAATAATATTGTTGAGATTAGTGCGATTGTTATGGCATCACGCTTCAACTAAAATTTTGGATTTTTACAATAATGCTATTGAGATATCGTAGGATTACTGGAAGAACCAAATCAGTCCGCTTGCAGTTTTTATTATTTATACCTTTGTAAAACTAGGTAGGTCCTAACAGATACATTTTATTCTACTATTTTATCGGCTCGTAATATGTAAGTGCGTTTACTAATGATTTATAACTTACACTTAACATTTATAATTAATAACCCTATGGTATATACAATATAAAAAAAAAGATATTTCCCAAAATATTGTAATTAAAGTACTTTGTAAGGTTAGTCGTGCAATTGTTGAAGAGTATTTAGCAAAATCGCTGTGAACACGAAATCATTTTCTTAAAATAAAATGGATATTAAAAATTATAAGTATTTGTATGTAGGGTTGTGATAAAGAAAAGGATCAGCCTATCGTACAGAATATCCTTTACTCTATCAAGGATCGCTCGGACTCGTCAATTTTATTCTTTTAAAATGCACGTCTTAAAAAAAATATTATACAGGGTTCACACCAGAAAACCGTTGACTGTATCAACTTCAATTTTTTTAATGAAACAGTATTTTTTTTTTCATTTTTAGATTCTACAATAAATTTCATAAAACATGCTCTATAGCTACCTTCAGCTGTTTAATACATTAGCACATTAAACATTTTAAACACAAAATAGCCAAACAACAAGGAAATGATGAAAACTAATTTAAAAAATGTTGAAGATGCACTCCACCAACTGTCCAGCAGAAGCTCAATCGGTTTAAAAATCCCTGTTGTACATTTAGTAATACTTATGGAGAAAGTTCTCGTATTACTCGTCAAATAGATCCTTTAAGCGTATCTATCGATTTGGGTTGAGATTTATAAAGTAAATTTTTAACGTGGCCTCACAAAAAAAATCTAGGGTGTTGATATCAGGCGATCTGGATGGCTACTCCATTATTCCTCGTGTACCTACCCACCGCCACGGGAAACTTGTACTTAAGTACTCCATTACATGAACTGCATAATGTGAAAGAGCACCATCTTCTTGAAACCATAAAGTTGAACTTTGTAAATCAGGCTCGTTACTAGCTAGAAAAGCAATGACTAAAGATGGATGGTTGATTTTGAAGACAATTTGTATTTATTTCGACAAAGAAAAATTATTCAATTAACCTATTTTCAACAATGCCCACTCATACATTAATCTCTTCATTCTACTGGGTGTGATTTTCTTCCAGCTAGCGAGGATTCCTCCGCCCCGTACCGGTAGCTTTTATTATCTGTTATCTCCACCATTATGGTCATTCTCCTGTTAGGATCATATTCCAATAACTCTAGGGCACATTATACCTTATAGGGATGTTGGTTTTCTTTTTTTTTAATTTTGTTAGCGTGATTCTATGAGTATCGTTCCCATCTCCTATTAGAGGGTTTTCCCGTAATATTTACTTTTATCTCTTCGCATATACCAGGATGGCCATTTTTAACACTATCTTTAACAGTACTAGGAATTTTCCATCTCATCGCTATCGTCGATGCTATTGGTTGACTAATAGGCACATTACAGATTCCTCTATAACCGCATTTTAGAATTAATATCACTGCAACAAATTTGAGTTAGTTGCGGTTTATTGACATTTATATGACGTTAGCATGTTGATAAATTCAAAATTACAAATTTTTTTGTGTAACAATATTTAAAAACTTGGATGTTACGTCGAAAGTAGTTGAAGAGTACAGACCATGTTTTATGAAAAGTATCTAGAATTAACTGTACTACCCAAATATGTAAAAATATACAACGTGCTTCGTTAAAAAAGTTGATACACATAGCACTTTTCTGATCGACCTTGTATATTTTTTCTTTAAAAAATGCATAAAAAAATAGAATTGACGAATTATTTGGTATTATAATTTTGACGTCAATAATAATAAAAGTAATGCAATATACACAAATAAAGATTAATATCGTAGCAATGCATGGGGTGATTCAAACGTAAGTTCCTAATTTGAACGGCCATTTTTTTGTATAGTTGTTTAATTTTTATTACTAAGGTGTGTTAGTTTTTCTGTCACACTGCAATTTTGAATATCTATAGCAACCTTCAATCGATACTTGTTAAAATGGTTTTGCCGCTACGGCTTCGTATTGGCTTCGTTCTGTGCCACTACGAAACAGATAATATTATACCACTGCATTTACACCAAACAATACATGGATTGTTCAGTGAAATCAATAAAAGTTTAAATAAACTACAGTTAACGACAAAAAGCAATTAATTAGACCAAAGTTTTATTTAAAATTCTGCATATTATGATGTTTCTAGTGCTAATCGAGTTGCAAAACCACTGGAGATGAGCTATTCAATAGTGAGGTGAATTCTGAGAAGAAAACTTCACCTGTAACGCGTGTTGAACTTAAAGAGCAGGACAAGCAGACTCACGTCACTTTCGCTTTACTAATGTCAGCAGATGTAGCATAACGTAGAATGGTCTGGCAAAGTCTTTTGAACAGATTGTTCAGCAAGGATTACATGATGTATTTGGTGCAGTTTTGTGTCAATTTTCGATATTTGGTCCTTACTTCTATGTTTTCGAATGTTGGAAGGTTTTGTATTAACATCATTACAGAATCAGGATAGTGACAATATTGTTTTTATACAAGATGGTGCTCCACTTCACGTAGACAATGACGTCGAAGAATGGATATTTCTTAGTAGACCTGCCACTCGTGAGGAACTGAAGCAATCGATATCACATGTCATCAAAAACATTTCTGAGAACCCTCTTATTAATGCTGATCATAATTTAGAAAAACGAGTATTTTTAATAGAACATCACGATGGTGGACATATTTAGGTCTTTCTCGTTTCTTCTTTTAAAAATTAAACTCCATTTCTACTTATTATATTAAATTCTTGAGCAAATAACTGTCTCCTTGGTTTGTAGTAAGTAATTTTTAGTCACAATCTGTCATGCTAAGGCTATTATTGCGACGGCTTTTTGTTACAGTGCAGAAATTAACCATTAAATCCTAAAATTGCCTACTTACATGAAGAATATATGTCTAAAAAGTTATGTATATTTCAAAATTAAGGCAACGGAATGCAATTTAACGCACTGTACAACGTTTGCGCTTCTTTTTATTTCGCCTTCTTGGAACCTACCACCTGTATACCTACACGTGCAAAGCAAGGGAAAAGATCTTATCTATCCGACTTAAATAACGAAATATACGACGGCGTACGCGAAGGTAATATCGATCAAACTGGATTATTTGCGAAGAAAAATTGCCTTCCATCTCGCTTCTACGTTGTCGTCTCGGGCTGTCGCGCTGTTCGTCTACCGTCCCCTCTCCCTTTGCCACGCCGGTATTCGCGAACTCTCCGTCGCCCTGTTCTTCGAGACCGTTCCTCTAGGGAATACGCAGGAATATTTGCATAAGATGAATGTTGGACGCAAAAGCGACAGCTACTACGTAAACAACACGACCTGTCTATTATTATGAGCTCCTGTCTGACGTCGACCCACGCGTATTGCGTTATTCTCCAGCGAAATTACGACAAGAAAAAAAGAAAAGGTGTAATTAAAAGTACGCAGACCAACCGATGTTTTATAGAGCGAGATGTTTACATTGTAGTTGTTGGTTAAAAGAAGTGGGGTTTAGTGTATTGTTTCCTTAAATTAAAGTAAACTGAGGACATATTCAAAACTGGTGCTTTTTTAAAACCGCGTTAATTCTATTTACAATTGGGAGGGTTAGAATAGGAGGAATGCAAGTAACATTTTGATTCTTTTAAGACTTCATTTTATAAATAATGTTCTCTACACTGTAACCTCTACAATCTGAACATGCGGCAAATCGAACATCCAATCATCCGAGCAAGTTTCTGTTAAAATCCTCATTTTATAAATCCGATCAAGATTTTATTATTATCTGGGAAAAAAACGAATACTTGCATCACCCTGTACATATAGACAGATGCACGCTGCACTCATGCCCAATAATCCAATAAAGGAACAACCTGTTTCTTATCGTAAAGCGGTTGCTACGATGTCTTTGTGATTTATCGCTTTCACGGACTCGATAGTCGTACGTTACATGCGTATACTTGAAAATCACCGAAATTTCGTTGAAATGTCTTTTGATTGGTCTATGTAATTAATGCCGATTTGTCTATGAAAAATTATACAATCTAGAATTTTCGATGACTATAAATAGTTTGTTATGTCTTTATATAGTCAGCATTAACTGCAGTTCCAAATGTTACGATCACAGATGTAGAGAGTGTAATGCATATCCTTTAACACAGTCGTAGTACAGCGGAAATGTACATCGTTATCCCTGCAGGATATAAGTAAGATTATAAACAAAATTTGAAGTGTGACAAGAATTGCTAAATTATAAGTATCCGAAAATCCGTAATAAATGACATTAAAAGAAATGGTATGAAATTATTACATACCTCTCTAGTTAACGGTCCCACACAACACTCAAATAGTGTCAAAACCCAGATACTGAATCCGCACATTTTACATGGTTTTTACAACAAAGGGCACAGTACAAGTAATTGGAAGAAACAATTTTGAAGCAGACGGACGGTTGAGCATAGTTCGACAAACGTCAATTGTCAATCGTTGACGAAGAGTACCTACAGATATTTTTAATAGAAGTCGGAGAAATGAATTTAGCGCTCCATCAGATCTATAAGGCTGCCCAGAGTAGACTGTTTTACAGAGTCCTTTCAACCAAAACTGGCGAAAAAATGGCACCAAGACGCGAAAAAAAAACAAGCCTCGTGCCAGTATGTTTCCAGTACCAATAGGCTGGAACTGTAAAAATTTTGATTTTATGTCAGCGATTCTACCGCTGACCATCACAACTTATTCAACAGTAATGGAAAAATTGCGGTCCAATGTGGATGAACTGCTCAAAACGGAAGATGAAATTGTGGATTCTGTTCTATTAGCTTGTTTACACGATTATTATTAGATATTAACGATGCTCAAAATACTGAATTCTATCAAGTCAATAAGGCTGAGGAAATACACGTGATTACCGCCATGTGTAAGAACAATTTTCAAAGCGACGTAATGAACAATGAACAAATTACACAATGGCTTGTGGGAAGTGGTGACGAGATTGTAGTTATGAATCAAGATACAATTTTATTTTAAACAAGTGGACCAAACCAGCAATAAGAATGAAGAAGAGGAAGAAAGGTTTTTACGTGCGAAAAGTGTACCGCAGTGCATCAAGTAGAGTACAGAAGGTAAGATACCAGGCCATCAAATGTTACTTCCATAGTATCGAACGGCCGCTAGTCATGTAAAATCCCAAAAGCAAAGTCATATTAATTCGTATTTTAATGTTTAATATTGTGTTTTGTATAAAATGACATTCTGCTACGTACATATGTGTACTCATTTGAAGCAGCTAAATGAGAAATTTTTCATTTTCACTAATACGAACGTTTTCTTTCCCCACCTAGTTTCAAGTAGCGAGGTTGTACTGTACTTTGATATTATTACAGGTAACATGATGTGCTCTTCATTGAAAAATAGTTCAGTCGTATCAGTCTATTTCCATAAACAATTTTTGCGAACCAATTTATCAATTGGAGTTACCTGCCTTTCATCACACGTAATAATAGTCATTCACAATGTTCCTTTAGTCTGTTTAGTTCCTTTAGTTTCCTTTTAGTAAGATTCTTCGAGAGGTCTGAAAATGTATTCATATAAGCATTGCTAGAAAGTGATCACTTAACTATACTCACCCCAATGCACTCCATGTCACAATCCGCGGAAATCAATAATAATAATAACAATGTTAATAGAACTTTATTCATAAAGCGTACGTCGGTTGGATAGGAGCCGCGACCTCCGCAATAACAAATGTAGTCGGTATTTTCATCTGACACTTCTATAGAGGAATATACAAAAGAAACCGCAAGAAATCTTTTTCCGTAACTCCTGATCTTTTATAGTTGACCTGCTAATTATGATTCTGGGTAATTGTTCCTGGAACAGTTTATTTTAGTGTGGCAGAATTTGCAGTTTTCATTGTCGAGTCAAGAGAAGCCATTATGTAGGAAGACGGTGTTTGCTGTTAATGTTTTGAACAATTCATTTCCATGTATTGACCAAGCTTATAGCTATTATTTTAAATAATGGAGTTCCATGTAGCGACAGCAGAGTTTCTCACATTCCGAGAAATTTGTTTGAACATTTAGCAACAACGTTGTATTAACGAAGATATGCAATTATACGAACTGTCCGCAACTGCAAATGCGCCATTTGAAGTACTTGTTAAAATTTATCTTATACTGTGTTCAAATTAAAGGGAGAAAGGAGCTTTATTAAATGTTGTTAGCTAGTAATAAGTCTAATTTTATAATGTTTACGTGAGTTGAGAGTTTGGTAGAGAAAGGTGCAATTGTAAATAACGAATAATAATTATAGCAAAGAATATGGGGTAGTATGGCAAACAACACTAATGTATCGGCACCACGCAAGTTTAAATAATTAATCTGTTCTGGATTAATTAATAATCTGATTTGCTTGGCGGCTACTTGCTCCTTTGTTCCCGATAGCGTTTGTTAAATATTAATCACAGCCAAGTAAGTATAGTATATACATTTCCGATTAATTTCCAGATCTAAAGCAAAGTACACGAAGAGAAAATATTAACCCAATAAAACATCGGGGACACATAGCTTGGAGCTAAAGGCTGCGTAAGTCGCTACAGAAACACGATATCGTATTTGCTACCCTTTAACCATGTTGATATTGAACATGGTCGACTCCGATAATGTTAATAAAAATATCAATTTCTCCTATGCTTTTGAACTAAAATTAGATGAAATTTCGCCAAAACCAGTCACATATTTATCTTGCTATTGTTATAACACGCAAATAGTAGATATACTTAATCGATGAAATCTTTCAACTCAATAAATTAATAAAGTAGAGGTTCAACGAATAATAAAAAAGTACGGTCCTGTGTTTATGATTTTCACTGTTTTCCTAAAGACTCTTTAAATAGAATAATGTATGTATTTATTTAAAATATAATAACATATAACGCAAATTACAACATAATCATTTTGGATAAAGAAATTAGCTAGAATATCTGCGCTATCTACGGACCGATTTAAAATGTTATTAATGCTATAAAGAACACCGTTGTGCATTTGTTCGAGTTTTCTTTTTTCTTCTCTTGGTAGCACTTAGTGTTGTGTTACGACTAGATAATGGCGACTGTCGATTGGAATTTTGTAGTAAGTAAGGGGTGAAAATACAATGCTGTCTATCGAAACATTGTTTATAGAAGATACTGAAGAAATGAGGGTTACCGTAAATATTTTTGGGATTTTGATCAGTTTCGTTGGTGGTAAAGATATAGATGCACTGGATGTTAATGACATAGATTATTGGGTCTGTAAATACATATAGCCCTGGCAAAGTAATGCACAATTTTTATGTAGGTATTACGTACCGTTCCTGACTCAATATTGCCTTTAATAGCTATCCATCCTATTAAATGAATTAACCTAAGTTCATTGTCATTTAAAGGTGGCACTCCTGCACCGCCACCACCAGTTTTCCTCCTGCGTGAGACCTACCTTTAATCTTCTGCTTCCAATCAATTACCCTTTACTATGGCATATATTAATTTTATAGCATTACTGGAGTATTCTTGCTTCCTTAAAGCAATCAGTAAATCCTATAATTTTAGTCAAATAATTAATGTTGAATGTGTACGAGTTAATTTAACCAGGCTTGGAACAAAAAAGAAGGTCTAAGTCTGATAAATATTACGCATTATGCAAGCAAGCCATTAAATTTATTAAAGATTTGTGAGACTTAAACCATAGATCTTTTCCCTTTCAACCATGGTTCATTTCTATCAGTTGCTTAGTAGTATAATTGTTTAAATGGAACTCCCTGTATTGTACTTGATATTACTTCTTTTATATTACGTATATATTTCCTGCTTACTTTTTTCTTATTTTAAACATAAAAGTAATTGCATTTCAGCTGCGTAGTTTACCAACTTCTTAGTCAAGTTTAGCTAACTTCACAGCGGAGTACACTTAGCTACTTGTCGATGTTAAATTAGCACTGTAACGATGTTCACGCAACTCAACAAGTGCGCTCATATGACATCATAACAGTGTTTACTTAACCGCGACGCAGAGTTTGTATAATACGTAACGGAGTGTTTCTGACTCTGAATTAAAGCAAGGACAAAGTATAGGTAACATTACCTAAGAGCAAAGCAACTTTTACTTGAAGTCCTTAATTGCTAAATCAAATTCAAGCAAAGCAATCTCAAGGGTACAGAGTCTCACTGCAGAAAGGCTTAACTCTGCCAGATGTTCTCGCAGCGCCTCTAATTGAACACCATTGTAGAGCTAGTGACTCCGATCTTACATACTGTATTTTTAGCATAACATGATATACAAATTATTTATTGCTTATTTAGTCTTAAGAGGACACTTAATAAGATAGAAGTGAAGCTTTACTTTATTACGGTAATTTTACATTTGCATTTAAATTATCTCAATAAGAGCCTGACTAGTTGCGAAAGCCCTTATAATGTTTTAATTACGTTAATATGTACTTAATTTAAGCTCGTTTCGATGAAATTTTAAAAAAGAATACCGTTTACTAATAAAACATCTACGTTTAGGATACGTGAGTGTAAGAACAGTAAACAATACAGAGCATATTATAGAGATGCCTCGCGAAAATAGCTTTTAAACAATTTCTAAATATATCCAATAATTAATGATTATTTCTTAAAAAGTGTTTATTTACATTTCCTGGGATTTTCATCGCTCACATGTCGGAATTTTGTAAATTCTAAAAGAATTTATGTAGTTCGGATAGAGAGTACGTTAGCAGTTTTACGATCGCAGTTGAAAGATTCTGAAAGAAATAGTAATGATTAATAGTAACAATTCGAACGTTGAAACGTCTTAATTCGCAAGACCTTTTGCGTAAAACTTTCAGATAAACGCAAGATCTGTGTAATTCTAGATAATGTAAGCAACGGAAGGAATTGGACACAGGATAGATGTCCTTATTTAAATAAAGCAGCAATGACCTACTTAAAAAGTATATTCTATCTATTCCGCAACTCTTTTGTCTATTTGTTATATACGAAATGCTAAACTAAACTAATAACTTAAAAAATAGATAATTGTCCGAAAAATGCAAATAATTATTTGTTTTAATTATTTTATTAAAAAGAGTTTCAGAGAAATGCCTTTTATTTTTTTTCTTGTGAGCAATAATATACTTATTACAAAAATATTGATTTCTATTTGAAAAAAGGATTAACGCTGAAAATGTATTGATGGTACTTCTCAAATTAAACGTGGATCTTACAATATACCTTCCCCACATGATATTTTTATCTACATTTTTCGATTAAATAAATTCTTTTAAGTTATTCAGTCGTCAATATAAATGAATCACCCGGTACAATTAACACTGGAATTTGCCACTTTTGTGTGTTAATATTAACACTCGATTTCCATCATATTAATGATATTTCTTTACCGAAATTGTTTTCCTGCGAACAACTCGAGAGAATCTTTTCTTCCAACCACTAACAGCAGTTCACATCATCTATCGTGTTATCAACACGTTGTCGTCGCGGCCTCCTATCTCTTCGGGAGCTCGTCTTTTCGGGTAAACAGTCTTCGCTCTTATCAAAAGGGGATGCAGATTATCACTTTAACCGGGTCGACCCGTGCCGCTTCGTTTCGACAGCCTCATACGTATAAGCGATAACCGTCTTCTCGTATACAACATACGATAAATGCCGCATATACAACGTGTACAATGCGGGTTACAACGCTTCATAGCCAAAACTCGGCACTGCATGCATACAGCCTTATCACCGCCTAACCCTCTTCTAACAATGTACACATTCAAAACCAGAGTCGCATCGCGTACGGCGACTCTGTCAACACGGCATTAAGTTCACACGCTCTAAATTATGTGAGTACAATAGATACTAACGGGTTTCATAGTCGTCGGTTGTACGCTCAAGGGTTAACGCAAGAGGTGAATTGTTGTATGTGAATATGCATTTTCTCCTACTATTCTCAGTTACGTGCATGCATCTTGTTTAGAAAGCTTTATCTGTAAGAAAACGGATGATAGAATATTGCGCGACGGCTTTGCTTTTGGAGCTGCTTTGAGCTTGCATGATGCTAATTTGGACGGACTTTCTTCTTTCAAACTAGAAACTTATTTCAACTTATTCCATGCGGTATTCATTGGCATTTGTTCATTATTGGCAACTCGTTATTACTGACGTTACTTAGGTATAGGTTTGCATTGTAGAATACGTCCTGAAATAAATATCAAGCAAGAGTGAATAAAATGCTTTTACAGTGAACTAAATTAACTAAGCCTAATATGCATTCAAAAACATCGCCTTCGACCAGTAGATTTTTGGGCTTTATGAATATGATTCAATCGATCGATTGCTACGATAATGTCGCTCTACATCTACTTTGAAATACTTGAAATACTAAGCAAAGATCTGAATAGAATCGCCCTCAGCTTATATATTGCAATTACACTTTCTTATGTCTGAACAACAATAATTTTTAATATTTAGCATCCACATTTCCAAACAAATTGGTCTCAAAACTTAGCTAGAGTTAGTTACTTTATTTGATAAATGTTGAGTGCCGCATGGTTTCGGTAAGCAAATAGAAAACGTCCAGCTCTCCGGGAAATTAGTCATCTTCCAAAAGGAAGGCTTTGGTGATCAAGCTTACAGAGTTCCTGCGCTTTTGTTCGGGAGGGTATCAAATTTCGATCCATATCGAAGCGAGTTACATGCGGTGGTGAATCACAAATTAAAAGTTTAGGGCTTATTCTCGATAACACCTTTCGGTATCGATCTTACATATCGAAGATCATTAGAAGCACATACTGCAATCTGAGGGAGCTTCAGGCTTACAGAACCTACTTTAGTCGGAGGATGAAATGTATATTATGAGAGTATTGTTCCTCTCTGACTAGTGGCTACCTGTTTACAGGCCTTGTTTAAACACAGTTGATTTTGGTAAGGTTCGGGGAGTGCCAAACTCTTGCGCCAGGAATATTTTTGGGCTGGGAAGGTTTGATCAGATCTCTGCCGAAATATATATATAACGGTGAAAGGGCTAATAATCCATTGTTTAAATTTTTGTATTATAAATTAAATTAATAAAAAAAAAACCTCAACTGTAAAAAGTGGATAAGATTGTTTTCAATTAAGAATTTTAAAACCGATAAATCTTTAGAATCCAGATATACAGTGTATCTTAAATTTAGCGACAACTAAAAACTACACAGGGTTGCTATGAGCAGGATCAAGTAATTAAATATATATAAATGTATATAATGTATTTTCTATGTCTTTCTGAAAGTTGATAGCGTCTAAAAACTTATTTTACGTAGCACATCTCTAGAAAATTACGCTTGAATATGTTATTCTCAACATTCTCATACCCAAAACCCTGAAGTTGTCAAAATCGAAAAGGTGACCGGTCTCAATGGCTTAATGCGGTACTGTTAACAGTATAATCTAACATTGCTTTTATGAGCACTAATTCGGCTTGATCAATGTAGCAGCCATTGCAATTTTCACATTGAATATTGTACATTACACCACTTTTATCTAGACTGTTCGTCACATCCTCGATTCTGGAGAAAAAAGAATTCATCTTTTTTGGATAAGAAACTATTTTTATATGGTATTGTTTGAATAAGTGAATAAGTCGGTTGGATAGATTGGATTTTTCTATAAAGAATTGTGGGATTCGCGTCGGCAGGGAGATTTGATGTGGCAGAACCAGCGGTCAAATTACTGGCTAATGTTGAAAAAAGAATTGTGTTGATGATACTATTGGGATAACAGTTCTTTCTCAAGATTGTTCTTCATATATTCAGAATATTATGGATGACAAATCCTCAAGATCCTATGTTGCATTGCTTGCGTTAGTTGGTTTTCTATACCAACAACTTTGAACGGAGTTATGGCTTCGCCCATAGGATCTAGAGAAAGAACCTATTACCAAATGTTAATTATGTGGATTCAAAAAGAAAATTAATAATATCGACAAGTAACATTTGTGGAATATCGGTTATTGCACAAATTAAATGGGAATTCTCACAAGATCTAGTGGAACATTGGTGAATAAGGGTACTAAGTCGAAAGAGACAAAATTAAAGCTATCAGGAAGATGAAAGTCATTGAGCATTTCTGCAAGTTCAAAACCGCTTCTAAATTTATCACTTCAAATTGTTTGATTTTCCATCTTCGCCCCGAACTTTTGTTGTGTCAAGTGGTAATTAAGATCATTTGATCTAAACTACAATCTCATTTGTATCTAAAGTAATGTATTATACTTATAATCTGTCTCAGACCGTTTGACTAGCTGTTCTTTTATTAACGGTCTTCCAATCGTTATTTTCGTCTTTGTTCTCCCCGATTCACCACTACGGTGGCCGGACTTATGTTATCCTTCTACCACCGATAATAGGCCAGAAAAAAGAATGTCGTTCTCAATCAATAGAGGGACAGAGGTGCACATTAGATGAAAAGTGTGGGTGACGCTGATGACTGATAACCTTGATAACCTCTTAGACGTTAGTTGTAACACAACAAAAAAGGCACATATCATTTTAAAATTTGCTCATTTTCTCTTTGCTTACCTTAACTGTCAACACATACTTAACATTTATGCGTGTGTTTATAACGAGAAACAAATAAATGTGTAATCCGACTCCAATTTCGGCGATACTTATGACACTTCTTACGTTCTGTATGATTTGATGTTTCATTAATAATCGTCCAATAATAACACTTACGTCCTCGCTTCATACAGTATACGACGCGATTTTATTTGGAGGGTAGCCGTCCAATTTAACGATGTTTTAACGGTTCGAGACCGTTAAAAAAACGAACAACTCTCTTCGTCCTTCCATGTTTGTGGATACACACTACTATACGGGGCATGAAAGGACGCCTGTACATACACACGTCGTGTACTAAACGCGTTTAAACGCATTGCTCTGTATACAATTACCGCCTTTAAGATCGCTTAACGCAAACATTTTAAATTTACGACTTTGGACGCTGACACGTCCCCGTTTATGAGGTGTATCCTAAACGGCGTTATTGTTTTCTAAACGCGCTACGGATTCATTACGGCCGGGAATTTTGTGTATATGTATGCGTGCGAGGAATTTCATTTTAGAAGTCGCCATTAGAGATAATGGTAGGCTTTTTGAGAAAGATCCAATGAAAGTTATATCGTCAGGAGAAACTATTGTTCTAAGATTAACGATACGTCACAAATTCTCACTTCATGCTTATACAGAAAACGTTAAGGAAAAGTAAACGTGAAGTTATTAATCCTTTTACATTTATTCTTTTCTCCCATGCTTTGCGGAAGATAATATTTTTCGAGCAAGCATTTACATCTAATCAATGCCGGAGTCGATATTCCTAAATACATTATACACATGTTTTTTAGATAAAATTTTACTTATTTGCTAAATGCAATTAGAAGACGTAGGACAAAATTTAGAGCAAAACTAAAGGAAAGTTCGTCATCTTATGTCACTTCTAACGCCGTAAATAATGGGTAAAAAAATTAGATATATTAATACATAGTACGTCTCGCATATATCTTTTTTGGAATTGAAAATTTATAATTGCTTACCTCAATAAAACGCTTTTAAAAGTGCCCTTTTGTTACTTATGTTACTTATATTATTTTAAGATATTAATTTAAAATTGTTTAAAACCTAATGCGACGTAGTATAACATCGTAGATAAATTGTTAATTGAAAAAAATACATTATTTATAACAATTTAATAGTTGTAATTAACAAACATTTATACGACACGCCCTTCTGAATAATCCTCCCCAAGGAATACGCTAATTTTATTGCACGTTTCTAAGTCTCGCATGTTTACAACATTGTCTGATCTTACGAGCAAGTCTCGAATATCTAAATTATACCACCATGGAAAGAAAGCGAGATTATACTGTAAGCACGCTACTCTCATTTAATACTATCCTTAAGTGCTGCGTTTTCTTGATGTCCCCATCTCTAACGCGATCCTTCGGGATAAATTAACACTTTTTTTTTAAATATGTGGACGTAAGACGTCGCTAATATATGAATTTGTAGGTGCCCCGTACAGATAACTTTGCGCGTCCGATATGCATTTATATGCGAGGCGCATTAATATCTTCCATTCGTATAAATTCGCAGCATAAACCACCTTTCAAAATTAACATATTCTGACAGCGCAGTCCCATAAAGGAAACGGTATTAGCATAGGAGGGGGTTCCAGTATTTTACCATGCCATTTGCATTTCAATGCCGTCGGGTTGTACCCCGAGCTAAAGCAGATGACGGACCGAAATGTACAAGAAGACGATAGACGTGGAGTCGTTGTCAGATTGAATTAATGCACGTATTGCAGTATGAAAAGGTATTGATTCTAAATGTTGCCAAACAGATCTTCGTATATTGTGTTGAGGTGACGCATATGAGAGATCTTTCAGCCAAATCTGCATCTTAACTTCAGAAGCATGGAGGGGAATATCTTAAAAAGCCAGATAGATAGGCATAATTTTCAGAACCACCGTTCTTTTGATCCTCCACTAAAGTTAAATTATAGCCATAATAGTAGATATAGATGCGATAAGAGCAAATTATTGCAATTTCTTCACGGCTGCTTTCCTAATATTCCCCCGAGCTTTGAACATGACGTTGTACAGCCAGCATTTATACCCAAATTATTTTGTTTCAGTTCAGTTAAGAGTAAAATTGCAGCATGAACATATAATCAAATTACTTTTGCAATATCAAACATCTCATTACTAGATTCCATTATTTAATATTGGTTTATGAAGGAATTCATTGATGAATAAAGTACGACTAACGACACTAAGCAGCACTAAATTTAATGTCAGACTTCCTCGAAAACGAGTAACGTATTAACCGTACCAGTTAGAAGTTTATGCTACCGTAGCTAATACTATTACGAGCAATCTTATCATTGTTGTTCATCCAGAATATAATAGGGACATTACATAATACATTTCAGAGCCGCGATAAACGAAATCCCCCTTTGTTCGACTCTGTGTGGTCTTCTAACCCAGTTTTATGCATTATATAGTATAGGGTCGATTGGTCGAATACGTGTACCGTCCATTCAATATGCGATAGTGCTAGGAGTCGAGCTGGGAACGGCCGAGTGTGCATGTTCCATTATGTACAACACAATGACGTACGGTCGGTCATGTGTAACAAAATAATTCCTTAATCGGAATTACAGATCTCCTATCAAACCGCTCTGCTTTCGGAACCGGTTTCAGCTGACGATCTTTTCTACCCCTAGATGGATGGGTTATTGTCTGAACCAATAAAAAAGAATGCGTATCAAAAGATGTTAATCAAACAAACCTCTACGTTCTTGTTGAAGCAGGAAAATTGTAGTTGTTAAAGTGGTAAGTGGTCCAAAAAGTTTTTAGACTGCTAAATGTAAGAGTTCGTAACTTTCGTACTGTTTTCACCAACGTTAGTTTGTAGAAATGGACGAAATTAAGCAAAAAATGTTAAATTGATTTTTTTATCAAATAAATGCTGTGATTGCTTGCTACATTTCTTAAGTGAATATACGTCAAGTTCATCGATCTCAATAAGATGAGTGGAAGTATTTCTAATTTAAAATTTAAACAAAAATTTCCAAACCGTAATATCGCTAGCAATATAATTAATCATATGGTTAGGGTGAATTCCCTATACATCTACACACAAAAGAATACGGAGTTGGATCTAATACCAATTTTTCACCGATCGGTAGTTTCCTTGCGTCCAAAGGCACAAGTAGTTAGAAGCAACGGAGTTGTGTAGTTTCATAACAATACTCACATGTTGGAGTTTAATTACATTTGTGTGTAGTTACAATTTGATTTTTGCGAGGCAAAGCATTCCCGAATGGAATTAACTACATTCTATTTATCCCCCAAGATGTTGAAATTTCACTGCTTAGATGTTGAGTTTGCTCCTAGACGCTCTGTTACAGTGTTACGTAAGAGTTGGGTAAACTCTGCTGCGGAATTGAAATCACTTCTATGTTCAATAGAGTAGGAAAGGTAAATATATTATTAAAAGAAATTCTTGCAAAATAAACGAAAATGTGTATTTTAGTACTTGAAATATTTATAATCACAGAACAAAAATGCATTTCTAGTACCTAACAATGTACATTACGCATCAATTTGATTATCAAAAGGACTGTATCATTTGTGTGGGAAAACGTGATATATGGTAAACTATCAAAACATAAAACAACTACTTCATCAACATTTTCAGTAATCTTAAAGAATTGAAAGTATTCGTAAGTTTTCCAAGGCAAACACCATTTTTTGAATCACAATGAAATATATGTTTTATTTGAACTAATATAGGGAAACTTATTTCATCGCCTATACTACTAACAATAAGAAATCCATCTTTATATTGAGTACTATTCAAACGTAACTTACGATACGCCGTAATTTAAAATAGAAAACCATTTCTGAGCAGTTATATTTTCATGATTTTTTTCTGCGGTCGTAAAACTACTTTGTTTCTAACAATTTTTTTTACAAATATTCTTAAAGCATTTATTATTAGCTATTAAATTTATCTCTGCCGTAAATGTATTAGTGGATCCATTTTGGATATGATAGTGGATGCATAATGAATCATAAAATGATATTTTGAGATCAAGTTAGCATTGAATTGATCGATATAATGTGTGTGATGTTCCGAAATTAAATCTTTAAGTTTGTGCAGCATTTGGGAAATCATTGCAGCAAACCTCCTAAAAAGGATATGCAGAACACACAATTTCGTACTTAATGACGATTGTAAAATACTTAAAACTAAACGTGCTCCAGGTTCGGACGGTGTCATGGTTAAACGAAAACTCGAAGTTTCGCCCACAATCATATGGGACCTCTTCAGAAGAAGGAAAGGGGTTCACATGCTGAATTACCGTGGTCAACTGCTTCCCGCTCAATTAGTTTTTCCTCTGGTGTGGTTTACACGATGAGTTACCGTGCTAACTGTTGCCTACCACCTTCCCCTCTCCTGAAGAAGCCCTACATGATTGTGGGCGAAACGTCGAGTTTTCGTTTAACCATGACACGATCCAAACCCTGAACAGGTTTAGTTTTAACTGACTCTGGCGGTGGAAGCCTACGATTTTATTTCAAATTCTTACTTGTTGCTAATTACGTCGAGGTTAACGCCTGCAAATGTTATCAATTTCTTTTGTTTTTATTGATTACCTTAATAGAAACTGCATTCTCAATTTTTTCGCATACAATTCAACTGCTCCTTGTTAAGTGGCACAAATAGTTCTTCTCCATCCACCAAACTTTACATTACACGAAAATCGCCAAACCCCTATTTTTTTCGACAAACGGCTTTAATAATAATATAATAATAATTAATACACATTTATTATCCAACAGGCTTAGACCCAATAATAGGATAATAGAATTGACATAATATATACACAAATCATAAAAAAATAAACAAATAAAAGTAAAAACAACGCATACAAAAAATTAGTTCCCTCTTGTTCCCTCCTTCCTTCTTCCTACCTGAACAGTCACATCTTGTAACTACCTTACAAAGGGTGTAAGTAGGAGTTCGTCGCATAATATTTGTCCTTGTAAACGGAAGAGTGAAATAAGTATCGAATCTTGAATTTAATCGTGGCACTAGAAAGTTTATTCGTTGAAGTAAGAAGGGGCAGTCGATGTCACTCCGCAACAATTTCTGTAGAACTCTCACAAACACCATCCCTTCTCGTACTCAAAGCTACCATGCTATACTTTTCCAGTAATCCATCCTGTGGAGTACCCCTCTCAGGATATATTCCATCAATCTTGTATGAGAGATATTTAAGAAAATCTTCGATGAATGCGATCCAGACTTAGACAATCACAGACATATAGGGGATACCAGATCAGACCAGCATATTCTAGTTTGCTTAGTACAAAAGCGTAGTATAATGATTTTAATAAGGCTGTATTCCTGAAATATTTAGAGACATTTATTATATTATTAACTACTATTATTATTTCACATTCTGCTCTTACACCACCTCCCTTTCTTTGTTAAAAAGTTATCAACACTAAAAATTGTAGAACCTTTCTCCGATCGGTGTTGCTAATCCCTTAGTCAGAAGTTAACTTAACACTAACACCGTCAAGGTGTGTTTCATTTCTGTTTTTAGAGTTGGATGCTTCCAACAACATAGCATGTAGTTAGAACTTTCTCTAAATAGTGATACTATTTTACCAAATTTTTCATGTCAGTTGTGTAATTCTTTCTCGGAAGTCAGCAACTTCACTTCATTTAACTCCGTAAATTTTTTTTGTGTGTAGCGAGAGCGTAACTTAGTTTGTTAAATAATTAGCTGCTACATATGCCCTGGGCCGATGAAGAACATTCCAGTGCAGATAACTTTCTTCAAAATTTAAGATAATATTTAGTTAACAATTGGCAATTCTAATATTCAATACAAACGTTCTGCCTAATATTGCTGTTTTTAACCACCCCAAATCATTGGATGAATCCGTAAGTACTAACGTTGTGTTAGCAAAAAAGGGATTACAACAACACGTTATTCACTATTCTAAGCACGCACTTTTAGGCTATTTTGAATTGTTTTTTTTTTTTCTGACAACCGTTTACATTATTTGAATAGAATTTTATGTGTCTTCCTTTGTTTCAGGTGAGTACCCTTAATTTATTAACATTTCTGGAAAAAGTGGTATGTATATCTCAACATTAGTCTAATTTTACTGTATATCTCTGTTGAAAATTATATTACTAATCGGCAAATGATCGTAGTTTATGCTTAATGGATTAGACAATCGGTAACCAAGTTATCTACAAATTTGTAGTAAAATAGCAAAATAGATAAATTTTCAAATGTGGTATACTATAATGTAAGAAAACTTACGTTGTGGATAAAGCTAACATACGAAGGCTGTGAAATATTTATTCCTCTAACACAGGCGTTTGAAGTAGTTTTTTCATAATAGCACCTCATATTTATTTATCTCTCAAGATTGGTCTTTGTAGTTGCAAGTTGTGTTAAGTTAAAATATAAGCAAAAAAAAAGCAAAGAAAAATGTGTTTCTTGCTGTTACTAAATATCTGCAGAAGTTAACGCCACAATGAATTCATGGAGATGTAATTAGTTTGCTCGGAGATGATACTTCTTCATATTAAGTAGTGAAGAATTAGTCTCGAAGGTTGCGATGTGGTAGAAACCTGCGAACCGGTCGATCGCAAACTGTGCACTCGAGAAGAAAACTAGAAAAAAATCATTGGTTAACTACTAAACGTGCGGCAGAGATAACGACGTTACAATTCAAATGGTATAATTGAAATAGTATTTGATGCTTATTTGGGATTTCATAAGGTGCAAGATGGGTACCCCGAGTATTGAAAGTCACCACTTCAGAAGCGAATTTAACATGGTTTAACAGTAATCTAAAGAAATTTCTGGATTAGTTTATTACATTTGACGAAACGTGCTTCCACCACTTCGGTACTGAGTCTAAACAGCACAGCAAAGAGCGGAAGATCGGATCCTGGAGGATTTCCACCACTTCGCTAACTCTAACCCTGACGGGGACCATTTTCTGAGATGTGACTAAACAATCACCGGCCAATATTACGCCAGATTAATTAATCAACTTCGTAATTGTATTAAAAAAAAAGAGGAATGTTGTTGCATGGTATTTTCCTTTCATCAGAATAATGCCCCAATTCATAAACGCAATATACAATGCCAGTTTCAAGCTAAACCATGTTAGGCAAGAAGAACAAATTACGTAACAATATCGTATAGAAACAATAAGAAGCACGACCATTTGGTGCCTCCAAATAGTACACTTGATATTTTAGTTGAAAGGGACTTTAATACGAAAACTCTAGTGTCAAAATTTGACCAACACTATATGCAATATATAAACAATAACGCACAATCAGAAATGAACATAATAATTTCTGTATTGATGCTTTTCCTGAAGCCGCGAATGTTTTGATAATTCGGCTTTTCGAAAGTAACATAGATGTGTAAATACGGCTGGTTTATGTTAACACAATTAAAGGCAGTTTACTTTTATCGAAATTTACATAAAGTGGCTAAATTTAGACGCGTAACACTTAAAACGAATCCGGTGTAGAACCAATGAGTTAGCACACAAGTGAATGAGAACAATTCTTCAAGCCATCTATAATTAGAAAATCGGGTCTTTCGATATATGTTGTACATGCATATGTACGCTACTTCCCACGGAGATACAGATGTTTGATTATGAAGTTTTACGATGTTATTATGATAGATGTGTTAAACTGATTTTTTACCTGTTAAGTGATAGCACTTTCCCCAATAAGTTTTGTATTCGATGGAATTAAATAATCGTATAATTTGCTAAAGTGCACACGTACCTATGCAAAAGAACTGGTGCGAAGCAGGAACATATGTGTAATTTTTTTTATTTCACGATTTCTTTTTCATCCTTTTTACTGAAATACAGAGACTTCAATATTCTAATATCGACACTGTTCTGGAACGCTATACCGAATCATCTAAGCAATTACCGAAGTTTAAAGTCAGCGCACTTAGGTTTGTGCAGTAAAATAGGGGTGCTTACTTTTGGTAGAAGAAAAAGGTCCATAGTGCGCTATTACTTTAAAACGACGGTAAAATGGTGGTTTTTTATTTTTTACGTAGGCTGTAGGCCTTTAAGATAATTATTTTATGTATATAATGTACAGTATAAGACAACATATTCATGTTAGAAATGTTTACAGAAGATCAAAACTACAAATGTAAACAGAATGTACTAAACTGTTCACCTAAAAAAATGCAAATGAGATTAATTGGCACAATAGCAACGAAAATTAAAGTGGGAAATGAAAAAATACTGAAAAACACAGAAAATATGTAAATCTTGCGAGAGGGAATCTATTTGTAACATCTTCTAGTAGTGTTAGCGAATTAAACCTTGTACTACTTCCACAGTAAAGGAACGTCTGTAAGAAAACGATCTCTACGCCAGAAGACCAAGAAAAATACCATTGTTAGATTTAAAACATGTAGCAGGCCTAGATTTCCTAAAAGAGCACACGTCACGTTGATTGAGGAATATTCTCTGGAGTAATGAGTAAGCCTGCAAAAACGAGTTGCACTTCAAGAAATTAGCGGACTCTAGACGGACTCGTGTTTATTCGTCTCATGAGAATGGGTTGGTGTGCTTACTGGTTTCCCCGAGACTCAAAAAAACACGAGTCGCTGCTAATTTTGTGAAGTGCACGGAAAGGGTTACTCATTTCTCCAGGCTTAGTGATGAGTCCAAAATTACTCTGTATAATATCCATTGTGATGGACAGTTCGTGTGACTCCAAACACGGGACTCTTTTCGTAGTTTACAAAAAAAAAATCATCATGGAGGTTCCAGTAGTATGATACGAGCGAGTAGTTTTTGGTGTAGTTTGTAGCCATTTTCTGTAATTCCTGAAATTATAATCAAGATGTTTATTACTCAACATCATGTTGACGTTTGACGAAAATAATATTCATGAAACACCTTGGTCAGCTCAATTGCCAGACGTCAATCCGATAAAAAGCTTATGGATTGGCTGTTAATAACAGGAAATCTGTTAAATGTGGCTCAATTATGGCAAGTAGTGCTCTCTGTTTGCAGATCTATTCCACAGGAGAGATGTCAATAGCAAGCCTCGTCAATGTTTGAAATATTAGAAATATTAATTTATCACGGTTTCAGAAGAATTTACTTTACTTCCAATTATCACTCCTATTTTTATACACAGGCATGGTATGTCATAGTATAATAAATTATGTAAAATAAAAAATTAGTTCAATAGAAAAGTGAATTTTGTAGCTTGTTTCTCTTAACATAACTTGTTACTAATTTACGAAGTTGTGGTCACTTCTAGCTTTATGCGCACGTTTACATATCCAGTATCTTACAAAGCTTTCAAGTGGAAATTCAAATAGGAAACTAAATTAGTAGAATCTTAAAAAAATTTGCAAGAATTATTAAAATTAAAACCAAAAGACAGTATTTAAGTGTCAAAATAGTAGGAAAGTATTATTATTTATTAGTCTAACAAATATGAATCTTGGACAACCGGCTGATATACACTACCGCTCATAATTATTTCGGCACCCTAAATTTGTGATATAAATCATAGAAAAATAGTGCGTTCCACATGTTGATGTTGGAGCTGATTGACGTGCGTGTCGGTCAAGTTCTTCCCACAGCAGCTCAATTGGATTCAAGTCAGGGCTCTGGGATAGCCATTCCATAATCTTTAAAACTCCTTCTGTCTCCAAACGCTGCAAATATTCCTTGCATAGTTTGGACGTGTGTTTTGGGTCGTTATCCTGTTGAAAGACAAAATTCTGACCCAAAATTCGTGTTCCTGAAAGTATCGCATGCTGCTGTAAGATATTCCGGTAACCTTCTTTTTTTAATGTACCTTCAATTTTGACGATGTCCGCCAACAGTTGTGCCACCAAAGCAGCCCAAATCATTACAGATCCACCCCCATGCTTCACTGTGGGGACAATACAGTGCTCACTTGCAGGTTCGGCCACCGATCGTCTGACAAATGTTCGCCTTTGAGATCCGAAAATTTCGAATTTGGACTCATCGGTCCAAAGCACCTTACTCCAGTCTTCCACAGTCCAATTTCGATGTTCACGGATCCGTTGGAGTCGTTTTTGTTTAACTTTCCGCAGCAGCGGCTTTTTCATAACAATTCGCCCATGAAGACTGGCTCGCTGTAGGCGACGTTTCACTGTAGCCACTCTAATCGGATTCTCGCGATGTTCATTTACTTCTGCGGTAATTTCCGGAGCGGTTTTTCGCCTATTTCTCTTGCTGGTGACTATAATTTCGCGATCTTCTGCAATTGCTGTCACGTTTGGCCTTCCACTTCGTGGTTTATTAGAAATACTGCCACTTGCCTTATATTTTTTAATGTTATAATCGACAGTAGCAAGGTGTACTTTTAATTCTCGGGCAATTTGTCTTTTAGTTTTGCCACTCTTATGGTAGGCAACTAAAAACTAAAAGTTTCAATATTTAGTTCCTTTTTTTTCGGCATTTTAAACAATCGTCACTCTGTATTTCGCACACGATAACACCATGAATACTACAAAACAACTGATCCTAATTTGGAAATTTTACCTTGAGACACCACAAAATTAGTATAAAATTATTACGCATGCTATAATAAACGGATGAATCTTTCCAGGAATTCCTAGGCCCTCTTATTGTATTTGCATATTAATAGGGGTTTTATGAGAATAATCTTATTTCAGGTATTAGTTTATTTTAAATAGCTTTGTCGAATAGATTTTTGCGTATTATAATTTTATTTCAAATAAGTATTCATTTGAGGAAGAATGGTTTTTAAAAACAGAATATTGTATAAATAATGTAAGAAAACGTGGGTGCCTAAATAATTATGAGCGGTAGTGTAAATCCTACCGATAGCTAAATTTTTTATTTATTATACCAATAATTTTAAATAACTAACATTTGTGAAATTTGATATTTGGTCGGACCTACAAAATTCTCAAAATGCGCACCTTTAGTTAGATACTATTCAGTAAATAATGTAGCAACAGCTTCTCTGGTGTTGTCTGAACTGACTATTGTTGTCGGTCTATTTAGATAATGCGGTGATATCATCATTACCATCAACTCGACAATTTTTATAGGGATGTCGCTTGAAACTTTATTTGCTTTAGGAATTGTATTTAATAACTATTTAGTAGTAAAGATAAATGATGAGAAAGATCATTCGAATTCCACTGTTATAAAAAAACTTTTGAAAATTGTTCAAATTCAAATGTTAATCATGTAATTTAAAATGCTCCAGCGATTGGTGTAACACCATGTGCTAATAGGCCGCTTTCATTTAGCCGCAAATATGAGAGCGGATTACTTCATTTTGTTCGGTATATATATATTAGTTTCGCAAGTGTAATGTAGATATAAAATGAAATTGCACTAAATAATAGTGATTTCAGCTTTACAATTCCTTTTGATTACCGTAACTGTAATAATATAATTCACCAAGCCGAGATACGTAAGATGAATATACTCGTTTGCTCTGCGTTGAACTGCCGTGTGAGTATCGTAGTTATTGTTGTACGTTAAATTCAGTTTTTAATATCAAAGATGATAATACAAATAAACTACTACCAACGTCAAATAACGAAATGGTTAATGATCATCCTCGGTGAACATACATTTGAAATTACAGATTTCCTTTTCAATCTTTGTGATGTAAGTAGGATATTAGTATCAATTCATCGTACGAGGATCGTTCAGTAAGTCCTTAGAAAAAGATATAAAAACAAAGTATTTTCTATAGATTTCTAACATAATCACCATTTACCTCTATATACCTTTGCAAGGGTTTTTCCAGATTTTTTTAGCCCTACAAAAGTTGGATTTCGGAAGGTCCTCAAAATAGGCATCTGTTTAGGCGATGACTTCCTCGTTCGACGTGACCAGTTGTCCGCCAAGTCACTTTTTCGAATTTGGATATAAAAAAAATGTCATTACGAGCCAAATCTGGTGAATACGATGGATGTAGACTAATTCGAACTTTAATTCCAGAATTATGGCCACCGAAACTGCACAGGTGTGCATCAGTGCATTGTCTTGATGGAAGAGGATCTTTTGAAATGAGGAAGATTTTTCTCGGTTTCTTCGGTCAACCGGTACAATAACCACGTATAATACTTTTCAGCTATTATTTGTCTTTTTTCCAAGTAATCGGTGCAGATGATTCCGGGTATATCCCAAAAAATCGAGGCCATCACCGTCGATTTCACTGCCATTCCATCGCCTCCTTCAGAGCCCGTTCGCCTTCAAAAACCCACTGTTTTGACTTTGTAGTTGTGTATTCATGTTTCGCATATAGTTTTGTGTCGACAGAGAAACTCGTCAGGATTGCGTTTATTCTCCGCTGAGAGCAAATATCTTGCCGAGATTTGTTTCACACCCAATTTTTCGTGCAAAATTGAAAACACTGTACCTTGCGATATTCCTGTAGCCTCAATTATTTCACGCACTTTGATTCGTCGATCACTCAAAACCATATAGTGGATTTCTGGGGTAGGGGCTCCCACTGGACGTCCAGAACAATATTCATCTTTTATGGATGTACGGCCACGTTTAAACTCATTTACCTAATTGTAAGCAGTTGCTAACACAGGAGCAGATGTACTATGAACATCGCCCAACTCAGTTTTGATCTGTTTCGGAATTAAGCCTTTTATAAACAAGTGTTTAATTACCACTCGAAACTCACTTTTTTCAATTTTTCTACATAAACAAAAATTCTTTGCTTAAATCGAGAATAAAAATTACACCGTGTGATGGATGTCTAATGACTAATGGTCCACATATAGAAACAAACCATTTTCGATACTACGAGCCATATCTTAAATTTTCTAAGGACTTCTTGAACCACCCTCTTATATCAAAATTCTTCGTTTTTAATGTACTTTCTTATTAGTATGAAAATGAAAAACGTGCAACTTCTCTCCTGCCCATGTAAAAGCATTTCGAAAGGAATAGTATTCTAGGGGTATAATTTAATAATGAGTAGCAAATGAAATAATATCTCATTATAGTATGTCCTCAGATGGACCTAAACTTCCTTACTTCAGTAGTTGAGTGTAGGCTTTCACGACCGTAACGTCACGAGCTTGAAAAAGCTACATCGGTCAAACAGGACGGAGTATTCAGTGCAGAGTGAAAGAACACGGGAGAGACGCACGCCTTAGGCATATTGAAAAATCTGCAGTAGCAGAACACCTGCACCAACAAGGAGACCACCGCATAAGCTACAGCGACGTTAAGGTATTGGCCAGAACCACCCGAGGATAATATGCGAATCGATAGAAATTATGAAGAACACCAACAACTTCAATCGTGAAGACGGATACAAGATCAGCAACACGTGGAAGTTAGCACTACGGAGATGTCATACAACGAACGCCGCGATTCAGCGGAACGGAACGGTTATGGATCAGCAAAGCGGAACAGAAATGGGATATATAACGAGGAGCAAGAGACAACAACACCAGTCTTTAGAAATCCCCTGAAGAAGCTGACAGCATGGTCAGCGAAACGTCAAGTAAAATATTAACTACACGACATCACCCGAAAGACATTCCTTACTTCAGATTTGGGGAAGTCATTCTCTACAAAATGTTTCGTTTCATCCAGCATGCGCTTAGCCACTATAAAAATTTCGAAATAACGTACAGGGTGATTATAAGTTATTACACAATTATTAGAATCTGCAAAAACAAAGAAAACATTCAATTTGTTGTGAATGTTGGTTCGACAGAGAAAGATGTTTCCCTAAAACTATCTGTTCATCAGAATGTACTTTTTCGTCTAACTTTCGAACACAATTTGTAGAAACGTATACTCTCAGATATATTCTATTAAACAGTTCAATTGCATAGCGATATAATACAGTAGCATTTCACCAACTAAATTCTTTTTCAAACATTGACTGCCAATTTGCTGACATTAAATCAATAATTTGAGTTAGTGTCAGTTGGATTAGATAACTGCGATAATCACGTTGGCAGAATTTATACGTTATTAGCCCTAATAAAGATATAAAATAATTTGGAGATACAACGCTCGATTTAACACATCTTTTTCCTGTAATACTTTTGCTTTCCTTTCAAATAAAAGGTACTTTACCCTTAACCAAACTTCACGTCTCGTTCTCTAGTCACCCTGTTATTTCAACATTTTGGTAGTGGCTGAGGAAAGTTTTGCTTAACTATTTATGAAGAATATTTCCGACGCTGTATTTCCAATAATTGTAAACAACAATAAAAACTGATACTTAAAGTTTAGATCGGTATAATCCAGTATAATCTGCCATTGAATCGATACAAAAGCAGTTGATTCCATAAATTATTTACTAAATTGACGCGTCAGCAAAGAGTAAGGTACGTAGACTGAAGTGAAGAAAGTGACTAAATTCCGGGAGTGAACGCAACGAATTTACAGGAACTCCACATCAAAATTCATGATATTCATGCTTCCTTAAACGGCAATATATGCTAATGTTGAGTTATTTCCGAAAATACGATATCCTGTATTTTCGACGTCATCGGGGAAACAATTCCTCTGAAGCGCATGTTAAATATGTTTTTCTTTCGTTTGGATAATTTATAAATAAGCGGAAATAATTCTGTGTCCCCGAATACTGTTTATTCAGAATTTATCTTTTATATTATGGCTAATTTTAAATTTTAATTTATCAGTTCCTCTTTTCCCGTGTTCCTGTTTCACGTTATATATTCGAGAAACCTAAAAGAAGGAAGAGGAACTTGTTCGAACTGTATACAATTTGAATAGATAAAACGTTTATGCTTCCTCTCGGCGTATATGTACACAACCATCAGAGGGATTTCCCTATTTCGGCTATCGTATAAATATTCCCCACAAACATGATTTATTAGGAAATCTTATCCAATGGAGTTTAGTATTGTGGGAAGTGTTGTATGACCCAACACGCATAATGCCTTTGGAAGCTGTAATAATGTTTGTTTCTTTTGATAACTTGATTCATTTTTGATTACTTTCTTAGATTAGATTCATTTAGAGGTGGTAATTGGGTTCTGTCATCGCAGTCTTTTCAGATCTATTATAGTCTCTTTTGTTAGATCGCTTCCATTAACTTTCTCTGCATTTCATTTCATCTGGGTTTATTGGAGTTGATTTCTGTATGTCTAATTATGTAAGGTCTTATTTGGTAGCATCTACATGTCGCTTCCTTTGCCAGACCTAGATAAAAGATAAGTTGTTTAATACCCTTTTGGGTAATAATTTTCTTCGGCTTATAAACGGTTATTGTAACGATTTGGTTCAAATTCCCCCGATTCCTCTGCAATCAGCAAAATTACTAAATTTATTATAATTTTTTTCTAAATTATCAGAAAACAGCGGGATTTCCGAAATAATATTTTAATACAAAAGAAAACAGATGAACAAATGTGTTTACAAAAGCTAAACATACAAATAGAAGCAAGGAACGTTGACTAATTGAATGTATAAATGAAACTGAATGGGTGGGGCCCTCAAATAAAAATGCAATTTTTTTATAACTGTAAAAATATTTGCCAGGTTAGAAAATGATGAGTAAGGTATGATTGGAATTCGTGCAAATAAAAAATAAAATAAAATTGCCTTGGAACTTGTGCATAGCTCCCATAGCAGGAACGGCTACCTCTTTGTTCTCCCCTGGCGGTCGGAACCTGGTTTGGTGCTCTCCACAGCGATGACTTTTTACACTGGACAGTGGGAGTTTGATTCAGCACACCGTCTCACTTATCCGCTGGCTAAAGTCTTATCTCCTCAGCTACTTAGTGAGGAGTCTTTTTTTTGTTTCATATTTCCTAGCTTTCCGTGCTGATGATCTTCTCTTTTTTCCCGCGTTTTCCATAAAATGTGGCATCGGTAGTTTTTACCGCTAATCATAACTCGTACAAATCAGATGATGAAATGGTTATTGAATTAACTCTTCGCGGTTTGAACTAAATAACACAATTCTTACTAGATGCTGGTATACGGGGTTCATTCAAACAATAAATACATACATTTTAATAACGTATCCGAGTATATTTCATTTAAATTAAAAAAGAAACATCGTGCTAAAAAATAAGGTTCAAATTCAGTCGTTTGCTTACAATAAGCAAAACTACTTTATTTATATTCCAATTTTCAGGCATTGGTAAACGTTTAATTACACCTAACACTTTTTTGAACAAGACAGAATCAACCAAAATATCTTACTGTCTAACATTTAACACCATATTCTACAGCAGCTTTCCTCAAATAAACATTTATTAGATATCGCTGCCTTCCACGGGCCATATTTCTAAAATAAAATGCTAATTGTTACGAAACTCAAAACTTCCTTCAGAACAAATTTGGTAGCAAAAAAAATGCTACAAACTCCATAGTGACTCTGTGTGAGGTCAAGTTAACAAAGAGAAGGTTGATTAGAATTGTCTATTTAATTCTGGCCTGATGATGTGACTTTTTAGCACGAAACCACTTACCCAAATTTTGAAATATAAAATGTTTTAAGATAAAGGAGCATTTTACTCAACATTTCCTCCTTTGTTAGATATACTACAGCCTTAAAAGAAACCTCACCTGAAATGGTTTAATTGACAACAAAGTGCATTGTTCAATGTATACCTTCTCCAGTTAAGAATTTGATACTGTTTAAGTAAACCAATCATTCGTCTTACTACCGCCAACATCGAAGCGGTAATTTTAAAATTAGAAATGACGTCTGGTTGTGGAACACTTTCCCCTATATATCCCTAATACTTTTAGTAGCAAAGGAACCTCTGAAACAATAGTTGTAATATTACGCCATAGCGTAATATTACAACTATTGTTTCAGAGGTTATTTGTCGTCAGTGCCACCCACACACCTCATATAGTAACTGCAGTTTGTCCGCTTATCCGAAACAGTGGTTGAGAGCTCGGTTTCTAAAACAAAATTTCTTTTTCTGGCCTATTATCTTTGGACCGCGGGTGGTAGGAGGATAATATAAGTCCAGCCAACGACAGTAATAGAGAAAACAGTCATTGGCTTCTATTGTATTCTATTTTCCCATTTTTCAAACCTCCTAAATATTTCTACAAGATTCTGCGTAAGTTTAAGCATATCAAAGTATAATTTTATTAATCAATAATCGTCCGTCAGTGTTCGTCAAAATTCTCAGCAAAGTTTCACGTTGTGGTGTTGTATGTGGTGTCAAATGTCATCGAAAAGCATAGAATCTTTGCAACAGTTGCGTCCCTGCATCATGCTACATCAAATCATCGTTTCGGTAAGTGTTTCGACATCAGTATATATTTAAACAGTGAAATTATCAAAAGTGGATGTGGAAGTAAGACAACGGTGTCAAATGACGCTAATTTTATAATTGACGTTATGTCTATCTGTCGTTGACAGATGTTAACTTGAAGAATTATCAAAAAGAAGCCACTTAAACAAAGCCCTTATAAAGTGGAACTTTACGCCATACAAGGTCAGTTTTCATTTAGATTTTCTAAAACTCCTCCAAAAATTCGTTCATCTCTTCAAATTAAATCTAAATTCTAGAATTTTCGAAAAGAATTAATTTCTAAATTCCCCTCAAATTTTTCCTTCGTAAAACTACAATAGATCTTAAATTCCATTTATGTATGTTAGAAAAATGTAGGGTAATTTGCTAAACGCTCAACGTCTTTTTCCTCCATAAAACTACCCAACAACTCATAAATTCCGTCCCATACATTATTCAGAGTCCATTCATTTTTCCTAAATTTACCATCGACGTATATTTTGCCAAGATTTATAAGGGAAATTCATCATGAAATGATTTGTTTTACGGGGGCCAAAAGTAAATATATACGGACGTGTTTCTAGCGTCTTTCCCTCTATCGAACTCTACATCACTCCCCCGATTCTCTAATACAAAAACGCTAACGCTAACTTAAAATCAATACGTCAGACGTTTGCGAGTTTTGCGGAGCGTCCCGTTGTCTTTTATTGAATATTAAATTGAAATTTGAATGTGAGATATTTTTAATATAGAAAATTTTTCGCTTCTGAGTCTTTTTTCATATCTCAGTGCTTCAGATATTCCAGGAAGGTGGGAAAATATTTCTCAAGTTTGTGAAATTCGTAGTCGATTTAAATATGCTATAGAAATTGCAGGAAACGATTTATAACATGCTCATTGTGTCTATTCACACGTCCTGCTACCTTTGCAAAGCTTACCCTTGATCGCATAATTGATCACTAGGCAACCCTCTCTAATACAGAAGGGTGCTTTTGTAACAACTAACCTAGATATCGAAGCTGCTTACGTAACAAAAATCACTCCCTGATATAATGTAAAGCCGATTTCCCAAAAGATTCCCCCTAAACATTGTACCCTCCTATGGGTATAATTATTATTACAACATGTCGAGCTTACTCACACAGTAAAGAGGTTGAGTGAGTCATGCTGCACCCCTCTGTTACTATATATTTACTTCTACTATTATTGAGCATAAAATAATACAATAATTTAGAAGAGCACCTAAAAAAAGGAGTAGATTATTTATTATTTGATTTTATTACAATTACAGGAAATGGTGCTTGTGTGCTTTACTAAATTGGCAAATAACTTCTTTGTAAATAAAGTATTCCATATTAAAATAAAATGTTTTTCAAAGAATCGGCAGTTTGGGTGGAGGTGCTGGGAGTAGTTTGAAACAAATCAATGCAAGAACTTGTCCAATGATTTTGTTTGTCATAACCTCGCCTAAATTTGTCTGTTGATACTAACAATCAAGCAATGCGCCGAACTCTACAGAAACGTTTCATGGTCTGTTTGTTAGTAGTTTCTGCGGTAATCATGACATCCAAATTCAAAAACAAACAGTGCTGCAAAAAAGGGAGATTTCCTTTCGTAAAAATCAATGGAAAGACTTGACGTTGCCATATGTCCATATTATGATTTCCTTTTCTTTATATTAATTCATTTTTATATCTTTTTTTATTAATGTATCTGCTTAAATTTACATTCTGGAGCCTCAATACTTTTTTTTATGTAAATTACTATAATACGACAAAATTATCAGTGCCTCCTACTCCTAGCATTTTAAAAATTATGTTACTAAATTTTAGAAATAGTATCTGTCTAAGTACTATCATGTATAACAATTCCGATTTATAGTGCAACGTGGAGGTAAGTACTTCATTTATCTGAAGTACTAAAGTAGGCGACGTTTTGTTACAAGTTACGGTCATGAGCATTAATTATTTTCTAACAAAGTTTGGACGATTTGCTTAGATTTTTATGGACATTTGTATATTTGTGCATTTTTACAATACGCAAAAAAAGAGACGGAATAATTAACACTTTATAAAGGTAGATGAATGGCAGGTAACATCAATTGATTTTGTAATTTAATTGCGCAAATATGTTACCAATAACAATTTACGATAGATGTTACCCGCCATTCGTTATTAAATTTACTGCCCTAAAGTGCGAATTGTTTGGTTTTTCTTTTTGCGTAATGTAAAAGTGCACAAATATACAAAAGCCGACAAAAATTCAAGCAAATCGTCCAAACTTTGTTAGAAAATAATTAATGCTCATGACCATAATTTATAACAAAACAGTACCTGCTTTAGTACTTCAGGTAAATGAAGTACTTACCTCCATGCCATGAATACGTAATGCAACTGCTTCACGATATATCTATGTACATTTGCAAAATTATGAAATCAAAAAGAAACACAAACTGTTTTGGGTTTAATATTTTTAATGAATTATGAAAATAAAACTTTCATGAAACTGTTGAACCGCATTGTACAATACAAAATGTATCAAAAGGTAACAAACTGGACTATTGAAAAATTAAAAGTCATTCCTTAATTAATTAGTTAATTTTCAGCCAAACATGACATTGAGAATTCTTGTCAGAATGTTGGTAACTAGATAGATATTGCCAAAGAAAGAAAGGGTCTATTAAATTTAAGAAACACTTTTTTAATTTCTATTTCACGATCATTGACTCAATCAATCAGGTATTTAGTCATGATTATTGACTAATCGTTATTCATGAAAAATGGTCAGTCATGTCTAACGGTCAATGAATATCGATTAGTCATGAGTAGGGATTAACCGTTATTCCTTAAGATTGATCAATCGCTACTATAAGCCGTTGAATAACGGTTCGTCATGAATAATGACTAACTGTTATTCATGAATAATCAATCATGACTAACACCTAATCAATTTTTCGTTATACACAAATTGTTGGATGATGATTATGATTAAATTTTTATTGATTCCTCGTGAATAACGTTTCGATTTTTAGTCATAATATATTAGCCATGAGAGTGTGTTGTCAAAGTTGGGCCATCAACAGATTTCTTTGACATTACATTTATTTTGAGGTTGTGTTTAACTCATCACTAGAATACTTTTATACTCAAAATAACACTTAAGACAATTTGTCTTGGAAAATACAATTGCTTAGTGGCCTTCACCCCGTATGTAAGTTTTAGTTATAAGGATTCCCCAGTCACTAGCAATTCCTAATGTACGCACCACACCAAATTTAGTCAATAGTACACATTCTTACCAGAATCAATTTATTAAGAAATGCTGCAGATAAAACAAATCCCAGAAAACCCAGAAATAGCGAGTTATTATTATAACCGATTATAGTTAACGCGGCCAAGCGCCGGCTAGCGGAAGGAACTTTACACGGTCTCGTAGCAGCTGGTAAACCATTGCTACATCGGAATAACAGATTGAAAAGGCTATAATGGGACTGAGAACATCGGAACAGGACGATAGAACAATGGAAAAATGTTTTACCGGTGGATCAATACTTAAAGCAGGAGGATGTTTATGAGACAGTCCGCCAATGAGAATGCATTGTACCGATAATAAAACGCGGTGGTGGTTCAATTACAGTTCGGGGTTGCTTTTTTTAGTCCGGAACAGGGACGCTATACAGAATTGAGGGAATAATCTAGATAGAGGACTACTGCGGAATATTAGAATCCCATAGCGTTCGTTCTGGGCTGCAAGGCGAAAATTTCACTTTTATGCATAACAACTATCCGAACCAGAGAAGAAGAATTGTTAGAATTGTTGGCTCAAATTCCAAGCAACAATTCTTGAATACTCTCCAACAAGAATGAAACAACATCCCAGGCAAAATTAATCGAAAAAATACCACGAATTCTTCAGCCAGTTCTCAATGCAAAGGGTAGATTTTTTGGCAAGAAAAATATTTAAGAATTTCTTTCACTTTTTGGGATAACCCTCCATTTCTTGTTTCGTTTACCGTTTTTGAAACATCGTCTTCATTGTAAATTTTGCATCTCCGACTGCCCACTTATTTCATATATTTTCTAAATATTATAATTGCAATAGTTTACAGTAATTAGGCTACGAATTGCAGCAATAGCAGCATAAACATAACCCAGAATTAATCATTCTTCAAAGCGTTGGTGGTTGTTGAACCTGCATATATACGTGTATGTAACGAAAATTCAAAGTAATTAATGCATGCGTGTCAAAATAACCCCAATATGTATCAAAATAGCCCCAGTTTACGGTAACTACTTAAAGCATTCTTATAATAGAAACGTATCCTCAGATTTCTTTCGAAGCAGTCATCGTAGATCAATTACACATTCATTTGCCAATTATATGCGCACAAATACAAATACATCCTGCATTCAGGAACTGCATTGCATTATCGTTATGCGAACGTCCATAAAAGACCAACGAAGTGGCAAGCAACCAGGCGGCACTCAGAACAACGCGCACAATGGAAACGTCGGCTGTTGAAGAGTCGACCAGCAAAAGCTAGTCAATGACATTTATTGTTCGGCCGGCACAATTTAAATTATCATCTAATGGACGACATCGCTTGCACGCCGTTTTTGTTCTAACGTAATGCGTTATAAGCAGTCTCGGCTGAGTCGTTGGTCTTTCAGACCTACGTGAACGCAATATTTTATGAGCGGTACGCAGGAGAAAGGTTAATCGAGTCAATGAAGGGGGTCGCATCGAGGGCCCGGTGGTCTATTGCCGGGCCGACACCGGTGTGTGAAAAAGTAGAGAAATTAACCTCTCCCGCGTCAGCCAAAGCGGAGCGGTAATAGAACAATCAATGCCCGACCGATTTCGTAATGGTTCTTAATTAAGGTGCGGTACTCTTGCGACTGTAAGATGTTGTTTCTTGAAAATTTAATGTCGGTGGGATTAGTTTCTTCTCTCTGTTCCCTTATGAAACCATCGGTTAGAAGCTACTAATTCTTTCCAATAATTTTAACATTAAACTTTTAAGTAAATTGGTATAGGCGGTTACGTCGAGCGTGTTTCTCACCTGAATTTTAGGAAATATAGTTGACGAGGTTATAACATCTCGCCGCACAGTGTTTTTAAGGGTGTACTGCTCCTATACGAATAACACGCTGTACCTTGGGCAAGTTTATTTTATGCGATATTTTCTATAGTTTTTTAAAATAACTTGAAAATACCTAATTTTACGCTATCTTTGAGAAGCTACAGCGGACTTTCTACTGCTAATAATCAAAAATTGGCTTTTAAGGCAGCTGCTTTGTACAATAATATTAGTAAATACATTAGTAAATCAATAATAAAAGAAGAATTTATGCCCAAATACCCTCCCCGAGAAAAACATAGACGCGGTAAGATGTTTTAAGGGTTACCTCATTTCTTTGCGAAACTAGCAAGATATCTAATTAAGTTTTTATTCATAAAAGTAAAATAAACTTAAAAATATCTCCTCCAGTAATACATGAACTAAATAATAAATTGTTACTCCAGTGTTTAAACAATTTCTGCGACAAAAATTTGGACGCTCTGTTGCAAATGTAAAACAAAAATAAACAAATGATCAGTAATGCGTAGATCCTCCATTGTTCTTAATCACTTCCAATAGTCTGCTATTAATAGATTTATATAAATTTAACACATAATTTCGAGGGATATTCTGCCGATCAGTCACTATTGAAGTTTTCAGTTCTTGTACCGTGAAATATTAAGTCTAGTGACCGTGCCGGCCACTGTAAAGTTTTAATCTTTTTCTCTTTAAACCCTTCAGTAATGGTTTTTGCTTTGTGAATTGGCGCGTTATCTTGCTGAAAAACAAAATTGCGCCCGGCCCATTGGTTTCCAAAACGTAGAAGATTGTCACGCAATAAATCTTTATACGTCACAGATGTCATTTTGTTTGTGCAAAACACTATCTTACTTTTATGGCGGAATGCAATCGCTGCCCATATCATCACAGATCCACCCCCTAATTGTCTGGTCATTTTCACTTTTGGTTCCTTTCTCAGATCATGATAATAATGCGAGTACCCATCCGGTCCGTCCAAATTAAAACGTCTCTCATCGGAAAATATAACTTTTTCCCATTGCTTCTCCCAGGATACGTGTTCTTCAGCAAATCTCACCCTCGCTTCTTTGTGTTTCGACGAAAGCGGCGGTTTTCTCTACAATTTTTTCTGTGATATTAGCGGTGACGTCTTTAAAATCCTTTGAACATTACGCACGTGCGTTTATACCCCCGCCTATTCTGCAATAACTAACGCCGACGCAGAAGAATTGGATGCACACCGCAATATCATGCGTTTATCCCGCTCACTTACAGCTTTCGGTCGCCCTTGGCCTTTTTGTTTGCCGTAATTTTCCGGATCTTTTAGGAAATTTCTAACGCAATGATCGCTTCTTCGTAACCGACGAGCAATTTCCTTCTTACTAACACCATCCTGGTGCCAGGCTAGAACTTTACCCCTTTCTATTAAGGATAATTGTTATTTTCTACCCATATTGCAAACACTTTATAAAATATAATTTCTCGTGATAAAATGTTTACACTTTACCAGCACAACCACTGCATATAAAGAGAAGTATCAAATTAAAACATTTTTGCTTATATTAATGTAATAAATGCACAGGGTCTAAATTTTTGTCGCATTTAAAATTCCTATTTTGATCTGGGAAAATCTCAATTACCCCTCCTAAAGCAATAAATACCCAGAAATATCTATAAATGGACTATTTACATAACAAGTATTAATAACCCTCATTTACATTTTATATAATGTCTATAAACTTCATTTGGTAAATAAAAACGATACCGCGTCTATGTTTTTGTCGGGTAGTATAAGTAGGGGTTTTAGAAAATACTTAATACCTATTGCATAGCATCGGGTGTTATTGAACAAATTTTATCGTGTACCTTGCTTTGCCGTTTGTACGTTACACTTTCTACTTCTTCTACACTGCTAAAATATAGATTTTCTCATTCTCACTATAAATTATTTAACCCCTCCTTTTAAATTACTGATTAATAAAATTCAGAGAAAAATAACATAAAGCTTTTCAGAGTAATTTAGGGAAAATTGCAAGAATAAATTATAACATTAATATGACGGCTCATTTTCATTCAATCATACTGTTAAATTGTGTAGTGTGGAGTGTGCCGATACTTTAGTATTGTCAGAATCTTGTATATCTTGTATACTTACATTGACGAAAGGTAGCCAAAATCGTAATCGTTAACTGAACTCGTATCGTTTGTAGCGGAAATTGAGCACTCTGTATACTTGGACATAATTTTGTATTGTGCAAAACTTATTTCTGAATATTGTTTATCTGAAAACTGTTTCTATAACTTGCCCACGAAGCGGAGTAAGTTGACACGCCGTATGTATGTAAAAAAAAAAAAGTTAATTCTAATTATACCAAAATCTTTTTATAGTTAAACGTATTTCATAAATTTCTTTTTGGGAATTTGTTAGTCTATTAATTCCGGTAAAACACTTCTAACAGAAAGTAACAAAATCCTTGATTTTCTCCATCCAAAATATGTCGTCTCTCCCAATTTCTATGCATAAAGGAGCATAAACAACCTCATTAGAGTATAATATTTCTGAAGACTACTCTAAGTGCTTTATTTTTTGCAATCCACCGAATCCGACACCGTAATACAGTCGAATACACGCATTTTCCCGGAAGTTAACTCCGCCTTCATGTAGCCGAATAATACGGCCACGCTTGAAGGGTGTTAATTGTTTATAAGGCGCACGTTGTCACCTGCGAAGCTTCGCTTGCGATTGCTTGAAACATACATAACAGGTGTTCCTGTAAGAACATGTCAGGAATTTAGCCTTTGTAAATGCTGGAAAATCGACTAGACCAATGCAATGTTATAAACAATCGTTTCAGTTGTCCTTCAGAAATACATTTATAAAATTTTAACGAAATACTCCAACAATTTAGGGGTGTAACATTTTTAATTTCAGCCAGTGTATTTATTAACGAAAATTGGAAAACTGGGTTAGCTAATGGTATGGAGTAAAGACTAAATCACTTGTACCCCATGGCACTAGAACTTTGTTTTAATTTAACCAACATTTCTTAGCCAAAAGAATTACTCTATTTGCTGAACTTGATATATTGTTACATTTAATTTGAATGTCATTTGGAAGAACATAAAATTTTTTATAGTCTTTCAAAGATTTAATGGTGATATTAATCCTCTCTGCCTCTCTGACTAGTGTAAAAAATAAGTTATTCTTAAATTTCTGCTATAAGTGCTAATATGTAACATTTACCAAACAGAAACAACCGGTATTTTTTCAAAAGAGTGTTGCAAGTCTGTATCTTAATTAAAAGATCTGGCGGTGTTTTTTGATTCACCGTCTTGCCATATTTTGTAATTGGTGTTCAAAAGTTATAAAATTTAGGGATTTAGCAAAGAATTGCGAGGATCCCCGAAATATCTACACACAGGAAAGAGATTACTGGAGTTACTAGAAACAAATAAATATTTGGAAGAAATAAACGGCGCTTTTATATCTACACAGGAAAACGCAAGAAGGTCGCTATTTTGAAAAAATTAATACATTTAAGAAAGTGATTGCTTATCCAAAATGGGTGAATAGTTTTTATCTAAAATCGTTCAATTACAACAGATATTAAAAAAAATAATAAATATTCTTTTAATACAAAGGCTTATTTGTATTCTTCTTTCGCTTCTTTATCACCGATTTGTCTTGAGGTATGGGAACCATCTCGTCTTTATTTGTAGTTTGATGGAAAACTTATTTTCACATGTTAGGTTGCTTTTAGTTAACTCCCTTGGATTAAGCCAATACTCTAAATTCAAGAGAATACTCTCTTGGAATAAAATTGTACACTTAAAGTTCTATTTTTTTTGCATTACATACATTCCTTTTCTCTGCGTACATCATTTTTTCTCTGGTTCGGCTCCGACTAGGGTACGGTGCTTAGATTTAGTTTCCCACTTCATAACTTGTATAAATTCTGTAATCTGTTCAAAGGAAGTTTCCGACATGTTTTTCCTATTTGAAGGATTTTCAAGTTCAGTTCAACTAGAAACTGCAAGTACAACGCTTTGTTAAACAAGTTTAATTTCACGGTACTTTACATAAGAAGGATTACATCGCTACTTAAGTTCTTGTTTTCTCTGTTGCATAATCAAATCGATTGTCCACGGCAGCTACATAAATGTAATTTTCTGATAGCTGGAGCCAGATGTTCCTTTACATTTTACTGCAACCCTAATAGGACAAATATTTTAATGGAGTCTCCGGTCTCTTGGAGGTGTGGCAACTTTAATCGTATTGCGAATGCGATATTAATGCCGATCCTTTCAATTCAATTCTCTGCAATTTCTACTCAGTTCGCTGTGTAATTTTAGTTTCCAGTATAGTGTCTTTCTTATCTATATCTTTTTATTTTAGTTTAGTATGTTAATTTCAAGTAGCGTTAGAAATTTATTGTGACTATTATTTGATTCTTCAGGTTCATATTTAGTTAATTTCTCTTCATATTGCTATGTAATATAAATTTCCTTGAATAGATGAATAACTGTTACAAATAAATGTAATTGTTCTTATTCTTAACATAAACAAATTAAAAAGTGCCTCACAATTTCCAGAAACAACAAAATACTAAAAATAAACGGTCAAAGATTAGTAGAACAGGAAAATATATTTTAAATTAAAAGTAAGATACAACCATAAATACTAATTACAGAAGTTAAGCTTAAATATGTGGTAATTGCAGGCTGATAACTACCAGCGTACGTATTCCATATAATAATAAATTTTCGACGAGACTCCGATCGCGTACCGAAATAAAACGCGAAATCGTATCGTCAGTACTAACTATTTATTTCATGGCCAAGACAGAGTGGTTAAGTTATATCGTTATGCCTTTGGACGAAGCCAACCTGTAATTTCTTCGGCATAAAAGAATATTGCCGTACGGAAAAGACATCCGCGCACGTATACGAATAAATAATGAAATTTTAATGTCGAACGATGGGCAAAATTGCCACGAAAATAAAAAGAAATGTCGAGGTTCTCCTTTAGTGTGCGCTTTTACAAGCCCATCTCATCACAAAGCTTGTTACGCGTTATATAGGGGATTGTAGAGGTGCATTGAATAAAATTAATGCAAAATTTATGATTATTTTATTGAATTGAAGGAAAATAAAAACGAAAATGGTCGCAATTAAATTTCGACGAAGCGTTTCGACATTTTCTTCTCGGAGCAGCTTTGGCTGTCTCCAGAGGACCGCATCTCGACTAAGATTAATGAACTCCGCACAAACGTCAATTATTTCACGTACCTAAATAAAAATGTATTAGTATTAGTATTATTGGCCAGAGGCACAGAAGCCTTTAGTCACTGGGACCGTAATAGATCTATTGTAACAAAATGCCCTTATATGTGTTAGAGTAGGTGAAGGCTCTTAATAGACCTTAATATTACTCTAGCATCTTCATCCTTCAGTTCAGTAGGTGTCAGAAATGGTTTACCGAAGTGTTGTTGTCGAGTGCGACTGATAGCAACACATTTGTATAGAATGTGTTCTGCCGTCTCCAGATCTTCTAGCCATAAACCACAGATTTGACCTTCAGCTTTTCGTAGATTGAATAGGTGATATTTTAGGGCTGCACGACCTGTCAGAAATCCCGCCAGTAAAGGTCCCCTTTACTGAACGGTAGCGTTATTTTTGCCGTCTTAGGCGAGCCTGATATGAATGCTTTCATCTGTTTTTATCCTGGAACATTATTCCAGTACAAGGTCTTTTGATTGTCCTCCCATATTTTAATTACTTGTTTTATGTGGTTCTCTTGTAGGCCACAGAAGGGGTTAGGTCCGATGAACATGAAGGGCATGTTCGCTGTTTCGCCAGCTAACTTGTCCGTCTTTTCATTACCTTCGGTCCCTTGATGGCTTGGGACCCTTCGCAAAGTAACGTGGTTTCTCGTGTTCCAATTGCTTTAAATTGTGTATCCATTCGCGAATCAGACTAGATTCGTATGAGTAGGCTTTGATAGCCTTTAGAATTGCCTGACAGTCATTGAATATAGTTATTGTTGCGCCAGGACATACAGACATACAGGATGATGTTTTATTTGTTAGTATTTGCATATGGGTGTGGCATTTAAACCGTCGGTTAACCGAATGCTGGGAATTATTACTGGATGAATGCTAAAAATTTGTCTTTTTGGAATGTTGATACTGATCTATTAAATAAAAATTTTACAGCTCCTAGTTACTTCCGGTGGTACCGAAAACAAATGTCACACTACTTATTTTAAATAGAACACCCTGTTAAGATATCTATATCTATCTGACAGTTTTTGGGAAAGACGGGTTTTAATGGATTTGCAAGCTTTATTGACAGCGGAATGGAAAGTTAATAACTGAGAGAGTGTTTTAAGTTTCGAGGTTAAAATTTTCTGGTTGTATAGTTGGTTGATGGTTGATGGCCCTGTTCGGGCTATATCGCCTGCCCTCGATGACCTTCGTGTCTTGATACCCAGATCAGGGTCACCTCAGTTCGGCTTCCCAGCCTACTGAATGCATTCATGCAGTCCCACACCAGTTTAGAATTTGTCTGCGTGCAGTCTTTTACTACTGCTTGACCGTCTGAATAGATAGTTATCTACTTAACATTCTAATTCTTCAATACAGCCCAGCACTGCTACTCTTTCGATTTGAAATACTGTGGCCCCGACTCCGACTCAATTCTCTGTCTTTGAGCCGTCTGTGTATCAGATGGATTCGGCCTTTACAGGCGGGTTTTTCTTCCACTCTTCTTGATTAATGTAAGTCAATAACTTTTCATATTGCCCCTGTATTATTGATTTTACAGTTTCTTTATTTTCTACAGTAGTATAGCGTACTAACTATAAAACCACAAGATTACCACCTTATAATATGTGCTCTAAGAGAATGCAAAAATATACAGAGTGTTCTATTTAAAATGAGCAAGATGACAGTTATTTCCGGTATAACCGGAACTAATTCAGCGGTACCTATACTTGTATTTGAAGGATCATTATCAGAAGTCTTCGAAGACAAATTGTCAGCATGCAGCTAGTAATAATACCCATTATTCGGCTGACCAACGGTCTAAACCCCACATTCGCTGTTCCTATTTTGAAAGATCTTATTCATCTCTTGAAGCAAGGCGCTTGCTATCACCGATATACGTTGGGGTTGATGTAATTCCTATATTCATACGTATTTTGTGATAACTGATAACTTGCGCCGAATTCGTTCCTTTATTGCGGTATTTCGGTAATTCTTTCTATTTACTACAATCCCCAAGTATTCAAAACTCCGCTTTTATAATTGTGTATTTTCATAGTTTTATTATTACCTTTTATATTCTTTGTCCTATTGCTATTTCTTACGTACTTTATTTTTATTTTAATTTATTTATAGTCCTCTGTTCTCCCATTGCAGACGGCTTCGACTCCTTGTTTGGTTTCTTACAGCAGTATTCTCATATATTTTTAGGTTTTTTGGATGCTTTTCCTTAATAAATGCTTTCTTCGATATTTCTTCTAAATCTTCTATCTTACACTTCGAGGTATAATGTTTCGATAAATTCTATTTTTAAAGTTTTGTTTATTATTTTAAAATATTAAATTATTATATTATTTAAAAATATTTATTTGACTCTATTGAAAGCTGCCATGTCTTTAGGGTCAAGTATATTGCTTTGAATGAAAGAAGCTGTTTTATCAGTGTAAATACCCGGTTTTGAATTGAAGAAAACATTTTTATGTGTAAATTCATTTTATTTTGCAATAAAGTCTCCTTTGACGTCGATACACTTTTCTTCAGGGTTCTTCTATCTTTTGCATCCCATCTAAAAAATACGATTTCTCCTTTGCAAAATAGGCATTTTTTTCTGCAAACGTTCTTTGGCCTCTGGTGTGCTGTGATGTATCCATGTTTCGTCAGCAGTTCCAAAAGCCTTTCGGATTGCGCTTTTATGTCGCCTCACATTTCTTTGAAGTTAACACACGTGCGTGTTTATAGTTAATTATAAGTAATCGCGACACTCATCTTGCAAAAAGCTTCTTTGCATTCAAATAAGTTGTTAAAATGTTGAAATGCCCACAGTTTCGCCAATCGCATGCATTACCATATCGTAATTTTTTTTTCGATAATTTCTGATGTGATTTTTCGTTTATTTGGACGACCTGAATGTCCTTCATCAAAGATATTGGTACGGCCACGTTTAAATTAAGCAGTCCAATATATTATGGTCGATAACGAAGGCGCGAGTCCTTATAAACTTCATTGAGTTACATTTTTGTTTCATCATCCATTTTCTTTTTCTAAAATAAACATTCAATCACTGCTCTATATTCAGTTCTTTCGATTATTGTTAAATCACAAAAATTGTTCACTTTTAATGGCTTATCATTCACAAACTAACTGACGTATCTGTTTGAAAACAAGATCCCCTCGTATGTTTTTAATTTACTGCGTACTAGTAATTATGGCCGTTTTTTCCAATGTCATGGATAAGTGCCTTTGCGCTATTTAGAATTATTTATTTTGTAGTAACCTTTTACATAAATCAAATATTATTTTATGTATCTTTCTTTGTTTCAGGTGAGTATCCTTGATTTTTCTTCATTTCTGGAATAAGTGGTATGTATAAATCAACATTTATCAGATTTCAAGGAAAATTAATTGACTAATCAGCAGTGATGCTGTTCACGTTTCATTGTCGAAAAATTGTCAATTAAAGCTTCTACTAAACCCTGAAAAGGAACCTCTTGTTTTAAAGCGGAACACGGAATCTGTTTCGAAACGTTTATAAATCGACGCCAAATTTACCGAGTTAATCCCATTAGTCTTGTGCGGCGCTCCGAAGAAATCCGCGAACATAACAATTCCAGCAATGCTCTCGCGGTTCGAATTACCGAGAGCATTCAATTAGAATCACTCCGAATCCGACTTCGTTCACCTGCCGCCTCCGTTCAAGTGGAAATCGCCACAATGAAGGAGGAGGGATATCGGACCGACCGGGTTTACCGCAAGGCGATGCGTCGTTTTCCCATTGTCTGCGCTCCGAACAGAAACGTAAATCCTGCTGTAAGGCTCATTGAATGGAAGATAAGTTTCTTATTAAGTTTGTGCGAAGACGAAGAAGTTATTTTCCTATCGGCATTATAATACGGTTAAGATAAAGTTCGTAATCCCCTTGTTCAGGTAGATTAAAGAAGCGGTTATTGAAGATGTTAATTACTGACGAATGGGATTTTAAGTAAATTATTATAGTTAATTTTAATCGTGTGTACGCTTCCAAGGAAACACACAATTGTTGTGATAAGACGCAGCACAGGGTTAGCAACAATAGATGTCACTTACACGTATTTCGTATGTTATCTTACGACTTAACAGCAGATATATCGGTACTGCTATAATGCTCTCCTCACAACCAAAATATCTAAATAATCTGTAAAACTAAGATATGGTGTTTATATCTCCTTACAAATGAAATCTTCATTGGGTGGCTTCAATTAAAAAATGATTTTTGTAATTTTAGCCCTGTGGATAAAATTACAAGAATATTGGTAGTTAAGTAGTTGTTTTTATTTTCATCAGCATTTTGTTTAACTTAGCTGATTTTTGGTTTCTCGATCTCTTCTATATATTTTCCAAAAATATTGCTGCAAAATTTCATAGTTTCATTACAAGGCACGGCTTCAATTTTATTCCTGTAATTGCCCCCTATTATTTTTTTTAGGTTTATGTTCGCCATATTCCTCTTGGTTTTATATCCGCTTCGCCGCTAGGTTGTTGTTGCTGCTGTTCTCAGATGGGTTCTAGGTGTAATATTCCCATCGTTACCTACTACTTGGTCCTGAACTTTTCGAGTCCTCACTTTTGGAGGAGGTTGCCCTTGCGGTTGTGTCAAGCTCTTCGCGAGGGGATGGCTCGATTCGCCGTCCCCCTTCTAAGTTTCCGCCACAGCTTTTAAATAGAAGATTTAGATACGGTTTTGTGGTATCTTGAGGTTTTTAATTTCTTAATTGGATGGTAGATCAAGAGAAATTACTCAATATTGGCCGCAGCGTGGAATGTTACGATAGGAGCTTCGTTCCCACACAAAAAAGACTGCTCCTGCCGATAACGGTACTAGTTTCCTCGACATAACCGGCCCATATTCATTTTTTATTTAGAGGCGGACCTAGATACTTCGTGTTTGTTCCAAGGAATCCAAATTTTGCTAATTTTATTGTTGGATGGAGCGTTGTTTGTTTTGTGAGCCAACCATTTATCAGGATTGACTTTTACGGTCCATGTTAAAAATTGGTATGTTGAAGTCATAGTGTGAGCAACTTTTCGTCCCTACAGGGTGCATAAATGACAACATTATCGGCGCAAACGGCCAGATCTGTAATATAGCTCTGACGATACGGCACACTTTGTATATTTAATAACATGTATTAATACCATCCGCCGAAAACTCCTACTACATTGAAGCAAGCAGATGAAAATGTAATCCTATTTGTATATAAATGGTGTAAAATCCAGTTTTAAAATCTTCAGAAATTAAAGAAAAGTAACAGTAAGAAAACATTTCATCATTTTTGTTAAAAAAAAAACTTGCTTACTGAACCTGAACTTCATGAAATACTTAAAAAGTATTTGTTCAAAGTTAGAATTTGTTTATGATTCCGGGTTTTAAATAAGAGATGTGACGAGAATGACAATGATGTCTTTTCCACTTAAAAGTCTTTTCTGTTTCATGCTTTCTATCAGCCAATTTCAGGAATATTTAAATCAAGTTTTCAGAAAATCAGAAGTTTTTAATAAAGCATTAAGCATATTTTATGCACAGAAACTGCTTAGCTTCGGAACTTATTCTCAAAGCCACATACAATCTTACACTAAATTATTTGGAACATAACTCATCACTTCATCCCCACTTTAAACCGATAGAACGTTATTACAGGATGAACGGGTCACGTCGGAAGAAACAACTTTCTATATGTAATTGATTTGAAAATTCAGACAATTTTATGTCATTAGAGCGTAGTATACTCTTTAGTTGGTCCCAAGCCGTCAAGGGATCGAAGAAAATTAAAAGGCTGATAAGCTGGCCAAAGAAGTGGCGAACATACCTTTCATTGGTTCTAACCCCTTCTGTGGTTTCCAAAAGTGCCATATAAGCAAGCAACAAAGACATGGGAAGACAATCAAAGGGTCTCGTGCTAGGAAAGTATTCGAGGAGAAAAACATGCGAATGCACTCATATCAGTCTCCCTAGAGGCAGCAAAAATAGTGCTATCGTTCACTTAAACAGGATTTCTGAAAAGTCATGTAGCCCTAAAATCATCAACTAGGGGGAGCTGAAAATCAAATCTATCGTCTATGCCAAGAAGATCTGGAGGCGGCAGAATATATTCTATGCAAATGTGTTGCCCTCAGTGACACACAACACCAACATTCTAATATTCAATTTCTTGCACCTACTGAACCGAAGATAGAAGATCCTGAAGTAGTACTAAGCTTCGTTAAAAGCCTTGCAATAGATCTATTAAAGTCGCCATAGCCCAACTATAATAATAAAATGCTCTATAGCTCAAGAGAGATATGACTACATATGTGTAGGTACCTCAAGAGGCAAACCACGCATTCGTCGAAACTGTAAAATTGTTTGACAGTATGTCGAATAGAGGCAAGCCGTTTGCTACAAGTATGCTGAACCGTATTCTGTTATACACGTAAGAAATAAATGAACCCTCCTCACTTTTCAGCAACAAATTTTCATTTACGCGCGACGTTCAATAATTATGGCACTGTAAGCGATTTGGCCAAATCCCGCGAGGGTTTGCAGAGATTGCAGATATTTTCTTTAAAAACCTTGCACATATAAGTGCAACATGCAAACACATACTTCTATCAAAAAAGAAAACTTGGTAGGTTATCATTTTAAAGGAAATGGTTTCATCCTGAGAAATTACTATTTCAACGGTACATCAGGCACCTTCAAAATAACATATATTGTGAGAATTTTAACGTATGCAAAGCGTTGCTTTAGGTGTTAAGTAGATAATTTCGAAAGTGAAAGATTATTATTACAGCAATAAAGTAATGCGTCTGCCTCACATAATATGCGGTAGGTAAATCGCGGAAAATTGTACTAGATGACGTAATAGTCGTCTGCGTTTATAGATAACGATTGCTTCGACTTTCGTTGATCCTATTTAAGATAAAACTAGGAATTAAACGAACGTACAAGTTTCAACTAAAGACCGTTAAATGTTACTGGTTATTGCCTAATTAAAATATTTGACGCTCTAACTGTCAGCCGCTTTAAAGTATGAGCAGCAAGGTTTCTATAAGGAATTTATGGCCTAAATTTTATTTTATTGCTAATGTATTATTAATTTAGCATCTCGTTAAGTTTATGTATTTTTTTTGTAGAAGGAACATATTTCTGATAAAATACAGCGTGATATGTGAGATGTTATTAATGCTAATGAGTTTTTATAGATGATCGTCGATAAATATTACATTAGAAAACTCTACAGTCAAGTAACTGATAACCTACTTTTCTCGTGTATGTACTTTTTACTAATATAAATATGTTATACTCAGTAACATTTAGATTTTATCTAAAAATTTTCTTCGTGAAGTAAGAGGAGTTATTAGCACTATCTTTTATTGACCGTTTTATTTTTTAAACTTAAGAGAAAAATTCTAAAAATTACTTACATATATTTTCCCTTATGTATGTATCAAAGAATCCTCCTCACCTTTGCAAGTTCCTCTATTTCAAATTTATTCGTAATCATAATGTCCAATAGGTTAGTGAAAAAGTTACCTCATAATTTCCAAAGCTTGCATTAAAAATGAATTGTTTAATGTTGAAACGATTTCATCTTAAAAAGGGTTGGTTTTGTCAAATTAGTATTTTTTAAACTATTCGTTTAAATGCTTAAATTTATCGACAGAGTTACCGACATACCTTAATTGAAATGTTTATTAACTCATGGTATTGTTAGAATCATCCATGACAAATACAATGTGAGAAGTGAAAACACTAGCCATCAGCGTTGCTCCGAGTGCTTCTTTACCTCACACCGCTATTTATCACTAGACTTACATCCACTACCACTCAAAACAATGACCAATTTATCCTCACCATTTAGCACAATGAGATACACTCTTGGCATCCAGAAAGCAGCGACAAAACCCAAGCAGGATTTCCAAGCCAACTCTCAGGTAGCTTCTGGGCTACTAGTCGCGAGATGGTAACCTGAAAGTGCCTACACATGTATGTGATTCCGACAGGGTTGTCATGATGTTTTAAAAACAGATCAGAAAAAAACACGCCTAAAGACAATATAATAAGACAGCTCGTGAGGTCAAAACAAGCAAAACTTTTTAGCTCGAGCCTCCTATGTGAGAAGACGTATTTCGCTGTGTATTACACTTCCAAAGAATTTGAAAAAAAGTGTCAAGTGGTATTATATCCAATTTACTATTTACACTACCGACAGGGTATCAGGTGATATTTCGCCATCTACGACGTAAAAGATATCTTATGGCTACAACATTGTAAACATACGACATACACAATATCATCAAAAGAAGAGTGCTTAAAAACACTAACTAAAGATGATGCTAATACAACTAGTGGTATTGATAGAATCACCGTTAGCCAGCCGACAAATTTCTGCCTACCCGGCGCCACTAGCATTGCTTCGAGTACTTTTCTACCTCACCGCTTTCTAGACGGAAAGCGAATGTCTTTTGGCCCTAGATGGCGCTAGAAGGTATTGGTTGTTGTTTCGAAAGCTAATGATATAAACCAAAAGCCAAATAGGGGTGCGCGTAATGAAAATTAAACAACAAAGTTGTTTAAGATACTCGGCTAACAACAGGAAGTAAAAATCTCATCTGCAACCGATGCATAAAACAATTTCAAATAGTAGCTTTTATTTCACGGTTTCAATACATGTACAATACATGTTACCACCTGAAGAATTTGCTAATGAACGGTTATATTTCTTTGACTCATCTTTAGTAATTTGTCATGTTTTTCTACATTTCTGCGTTTCTGTTTCTTTATACATCGTATTTTATTCAAAACTGAAAAAGTTAATTAAAAGCCTAAGTATTACGTGGTTTTCTCATTATTGAGACGTTTTTGTAAGATTTGTTGACAGTAAGAACATAGTTATATAAATCGAATGTTCGCAACATCAAGGTGACTATAAAAACAAAGAGTGCTAACTGGAAACCAATAACCTTATATTAGAAAGTTACTATAGACGAACCCTAACCAATGTTTCCTTTACATCAATTGACTAATACTGTATTTGTGGAAATCTAGAATTTTAAATTCTGAAAGCTGTTAGTGTTCTGTTCAAATCCCACACAATTCGTAATCCAAATTCCATTCCTAATAATTCTAACAGCTTAACGACTAAGTATTACGGTAAGGAAAATATAAATTATTCCTTTTCAGAATTATAATGTTTGGATTCACGGATCTTTGAAGTAGGAAAATGTCACATACCGCCCATGCTGAATTTGTATCCTAATTAGCTTTTGGCATGTAAAAAAAGCTTAGTTGGAGCTATAGATTCAAAAAAAGAACGATTGTTACAAAGAGAATTCTTGAAATCTAGTTATTTTGTCTTTTACCATAGTTACACAATATCCTATTACCAATCCGCTTGAACCAATATTAGAACCGGAAGTGACGGCCATGAGTAGGGTTACTAAGAATTTATAATTCTCGAACGATTTACATCCATTTTTTTTCACTAGAGCTGTATTTGGAGTTACTATTATAGTGTTGAGAATGAGATCATCTCCTCCTGCCCGAGCTTAACCGCATTGGCTACTCGGACTGTTCTTTATCGTGGTGGCTGCTAGATGTTTCACTAGGAGATTGTCCGATACTCCTGTTTGTTCCCGGGTTCCGCTCCAAAAAACATAAGGCTTCTGCTGCTTTTTTGTGACTCTTGACTCTCGTAAAGTATAATGGGCCTTAAACATCTTTTGTAAATGGTAACTTTGTTTCTCGCATCGATAAAGCTGCTTTAATTTAGTAGCGCCAACAGGGAACCTACTGCGCGAGCAAACCTCTCTGTGAGTCATGTAAATCTTCTGTCGAATTTTAACCCCAGATACATGATTTCTCAATGGGGGCCCAGCGCCACTAACTACGATTTTCAACGATTCTCCATCCGGTAACCGCCACATTGTAGCTCTCCTTTACTCTGAGCTTCCATTCCTCGAACCACCCCAGCAATGAATCAACTGCATTCTCGAACGCAACATTGACCCCTGGGGAACTCCAGCACATAAGGACCATTTTACTGACACCAATCTTTACCGTTTTATGAATCACTCCCCTATGTTATATATATATATATATATATACTTTTAGTGTCCAGGAATACAGCCCCAATCTACTCCCTCCGCTTCAAAACAGGAATTCAGTGGAAAGTCCTGCGCGAAACACAAATTGTTCGCTAAGCGACAAACGGTCCCGAGCTGCCCTAAGTTGTCGAATTCGAACAATCGTAGTACGTCCGCAGATCACCGCTTTGTGCGGGAGAAACATACGGCTGATACGTAGCTGCGAATTGCGACTATCGATATTAACTAACTGATCTGCCTTCTGTGTCCTTGTGAAAATTGTATAAAATTTATTTCGCCGTTTATGTCTTTTAACGCTTCGGGCCCAAAACATTTCAAGCATCTATTATGATTGCCCACTAATCCAATTTGTGCAATAAGCAATTTCTTTCCGCTCAATAATTTCATGTTACAGTAACTCGTAGAATAATACCCGTAATTATTCGTGTGTGGCGCAGCATTTCCACCGATCGCCTCCTGCGATTAAACCGTTCAAAATCAAGGTTGGTCATCGATCAGACACACCGATATACGGTACCATTTGGAAATTTTAATTACGCAATTATCTTGTGAGCCATACTTAAACGCGGGCAATGCTCACGCGTGCGATTATCATTTACGTTTTGACGGAATAATAACACACCCGTTCATCCGTATTTTTACACGCCTATGTACCATAATGAAAGAACGTTTTCAAAGAGCATTTTAGGATCGCATAATTGTGGAAACTATTGCAAGAGATGTAGGTTTAAATTTGTTAAAAACATGTTGCAATACATTTCGATTATTTATAAAATAGATATTCCAAATTCTTTAGGCAAACAGTAATGAAAATCCGGGCATATCGAAAATCGAAGTGCTGCAAAGTAACGCTTATAGTAAAGATTCGATTTTCTTTGTAGTGAAATGCTTAACGATAACAAATGATGCAATATTATTTATTTTCACTAGCAGGAAGCCAACTTATATCCTACTGCTGTGGTAACAAAGGCACATTTCAATTTTCTTTCTTTGGTGTAAATTTTAAAATCAATCATAAAATGTCAAAGCGAAACAGATACTCAAAAGACTAGAGAAATTGGCTATGAAGGTGAAATATTTGAAGAACATAGAAAAACATCTGATGATTTATAACTTTAATTTTCCAAAATTATATTTTCTTTCTAAGATTCATAATAATACACCTTTACATCCCATTATTAAATCCATTAATTACACAACCTGTAATCTGTTAAAATGTCTCTCCTAAATGTTATCTGGTGCTGTATCTAAACATACAAATTAAGTTTCAGATACTTTAGAAATTGGTTAATCAATTTAAATTATCTGACAACCAAGTACTGATCTCAGACGTTGTATCTTTGTTTACTAACATCCACCTGGAATTAACTATTTTTAATATTCTCCAGAAGCAAAAACCAATAATAAGAGATCATACAACAGATTCTTTTTTGAAACATGTTAAATTTGTTTCCAATAATTCATAATTTGCCTTTAACAATAAATGTTATTTACATTTGCAAACGGTTGTTCGTTGTACCAGGATAAATTTTACTTTAATTTCTGTCAATCCTCGCCTCCAATCCACTGCTAAAATGGAAACCAGCAACAATACCCTCCATTTTGGGTACTAAAACCATCTTATAATGACTTTAATTTTATTTTAGATTCTTCAGTTTTAATTCCAACCACCCCAAGAACCAAAAACTAAACACTGTTATAGTTACGAAAAACAGAGTTACTCATATTTCAGATCAACAATTTTTACATGACACACTAATCAAACTATCTGGTAATTTCGCTAACTATCCAAAACTGGTGCTTTATAAATTAATTTTCAGTTTTAATTTCTTTGATGATTCAACAGATAATGTAGTTAGTGAGGTTAAATATAAAAGTTTACCATACATCAACAGCTTATTTTCCAATGTTAGTCAGTTCTTTAAACCATTCCGACATCAAGATCGTATAATATCATTCGTTACAAATAAAACACTTATTTCTTCAAATCAAGGAAGAAGAGTCTTATTTTAATAAAAACTAACTTTCTTGATAAAGTTACGTATTTGGGATGCCGTAGCAGTTATCATCAATAGTTAAAACATTAGATTGGCCAACGTGATGGTGAAGGAACTTCAGTTAATCACGGTCCAGAAACTGGAGATGTTTCACTTTAATGTTAAAGCAGATGCAGTAAACTTTAAAACAGATAAGGACCCAATTAAATAATACTTATTGCATTTCATAAATAGTCATTCATTCATTGTAAGCAACCTCAATTTTTCCTCTTCTTATTTTTCACATATTTTCAGCTTATACATATTTACAATTTCTCGTTCCTGCTTACCTACGTACAAATAGTGGTTTAACTAGGTTATTTTAGGATATGTTTAGAAAGAAAGATAGATACTGTAGGGATTAATGGTTGCAGACTGGTGCGGAGGAATAGAATTACTCGTGACGATGCTTGTTATTTAATTCGTAGTAACTTTAAATGTACCCTTGTTCTAGCTAGACCTACGATAGAGTTGTTCGGTAATACTAAATTGGCACTTTGTTTACTTTTGTTGATGTTAAATGTGACCTAGTTGTTAGCCTTAGGGATAGTAATGTTAATTTGCTGAATTTGGATAATGCGGATATTAAATATTTTGTCAACGTGATGGAATCAGTAGTGCTATTCAAAATTATTGCTACTCCTACACAAGTCACCCATGAAACGCGCTCGTTGTTTGGTATAATTTTAATCAATAATGAAATTTCCGTTATTAAATGCGGTTTGGACGGCGACAGATTGGCAAATCATAACCCCATTTTCTGTTATTTATATTTCGGGAGAACCTACCTATAAAACGATTAGAAATATTAGGACCTTAAATCATAATGTCTTTTTGTTACCTAACTTAAATATATCGTTTCTAGATGATATTTTCTATATACGTACAAGAATCGTTCGATAAGTCTTTAAAAAAACAAAGTGTTTGCTGTAGATTTTTATTTATTTTTCAACATAATCTCCATTTACCTCTATACAATTTTCTAAGTGTTTCTCCAGCTTTTTTAAGCCCTCCAAAAAGTAGGATAAAACCGTTGTCCGCCGAGTCATTTTTGCAAATTTGGAAATAAAAAGGAGTTACCGGCGGCCAAATTCGGTGAATACGATGGATGTTGTACTAATTCGAACTTTAGTTCCATAATTTTGGCCACCGAAACTGCCCAGGTGTGTACCCGTGGATTGTCTTGATGGAAGAGGATCTTCTTTTTCAAAAGAGGACGTTTTCTCTCGATTTCTTCGCTCAACCGGTCCAATAGCGACACACAATACTTTACATTTATTGTTTGTCCTTTTTCAAGTAATCGGTGTAGATGATTCCGCGTGCATCCCAAAAAACGATGCCATCACCTTACCGGGCGATTTCTCCGTCCTCGCCTTCTTCGGAGCCTTCAAGAATTCAGTGTATTGACTACACCTTCATCTCCGGGGTATGGTAGTGTATCCATGTTTCATCCATAGTTACGTATCGGCGGAGGAACTCGTCAGGATTGCAATACAAAACGTCAAGATATCCTCAGAGTCGACCATACCATTGCATTTATTCTCCACTGAGAGTAAATACATCTTGGCGAAATTTTTTGCACACCCAATTTTTCGTGCGAAATTGGAAACGCTGTACCTTACGATATGCATGTGGCCTTGACTCTTTCGCCCACTTTGACTCGTAGTTCATTCAAAACCAAATTGTGGATTTTGTCAATCATTTCGGGGGTAGTCACTTCCACCGGATGTCCAGAACGATACTTATCTTTTGTGGACCTATGGCCATGTTTAAACTCATTTTAACCACCCAATTTAAAATAGTTCCTAACACAGGAGCAGATGTGCCATGAACTTCGTTCAACTCAGCTTTGATCTCTTTTGGTGTTAAACATATAATATATAATATATAGTGCATAGTGCTTAATCACCGCTCAAAAGTCATTCTTCCATTCTTCTATATAAAGAAAAATTCTTTGCTTAAATCGACAATAAAATTGAAGACGTGTGATGGATATAATTAAGACTTTGACAGCTATCTACCTACTGACTAATGGTCCTTACTAGAAACAAACTATTTTCGATACTACGAGTGCCATCTCTTAGATTTTCTAAGAACTTCTTGAACCACCCTCGTAATATTAACGGTAAATTTTAACTTTTAACCGAAACTATTGTTTGTTTGTTTGACGTACATGTCCCATATTATAACATCAAAATAGCGAGAAAACCAATCCCTTGGATTACTTAGATTCCTTAATGCTCATTTCATAAATAACCTTCCTGATGCACATTCCGATTAATTGGCTGATGCGGGTGATCTTAGGGATTTACGTCCTATTAGCATTCTCCCTACTATATCCAAAATGCTGGAAAAGATCATGAACTCACAACTGCAACAGTATCTTACGCAATACAACATTTTTTCACCTCGTCAGTGCGGATTTCGACCAGATCATAGCTACGGCGCGGCTTTGATGTACGTCTGGAACGATCTAATTTCGACAGCAGATGAGCACGATTGATCACAGACTACTTAATTGGTTATTCTACGATACATAGGAATTTCACAGTGAGTGCATTACTCAATTTAACAAATATTTATAATCTGTTGGCCAATGTAATCGAATATTTTTGCCAAATTGAAATTTCTAGTGAATGAAATCTCCTAGTGTTGCATATATCTGATACATCGTACATGTAGCCAAAGGCCAAGTTTACATCCGATTGGGTTCGCCCGCTGTTATTACTATTGATTGTGTTGCATTAATCATTTTAGGGTGAATTGCGCGCATACGAAGCTTAATTACCCGGGCAAAGATTATACGGTCGGCTATAATTTATTAACGGGGACGCATTTCACGTAATAGATATTGGTCAGCTCCTTAGCCAACTGTGTACTCGTTCGTTAGTACATATAGAGATCGTGCTGGATTGAAGATCCCGCAAAATGGAATGTCATGACTCACATTTGCGTTATTGCAAGGACCAACGTAGGGACTTCAAATTTCAATTACGAAATCATACGAACCTGTTATCCCTCGTAGGAAGGATGGGCTATATAGGATACCAATTACCCCCGTTCATTTTATTTATATTTAACTGGTTAATGGCTCAAAAACAAAAGTTTTTTGAGGTATGTTGCAACACTATTGTGCTCTGTTTTTTTTTTTTTTTTCTGGTTGGAATAAACAAAACAAACATAGGAAAAATACATTATGACTATAACGACAATAAAATCTCTGTTAAGCTGACGTAACCACTTCATAAGCGCACCAGTAAACCAGTTGTATATGTTTCTACTAATTTGTTAGCCAAGAATTGATTTTGTTGCTCTATCTGTTTTCACGAAACGATGTCTACGCTGCTTAATAATAATAATAGTCCAATGGCAAAACCAATTCAAACTAAAATACATACATAGATAAGATAATACATTGTAAAAACAAAAAACTAAACTAGTTTTTCGGTGACAAAAAGTATACAATAAATCTGCATTACGGCGCATGGTGACTAATGGTCACTTTTGTAATAAAATTAATTCCAAGTAGAGGTAATGCCAAAGCTGAAGAAGAGCGAGAGGATAAGCAATCGTTAGAGAAAAATGAATTAGTGGACTCAGTATAACCGTAAATAGTTTTCCAAACGCTCCAGAAGCACCTCGACGGTGTTTCAGCGACCGCACATCATGTGTACCTAATAGTAACCTTCTCTGTGCTCAGCTGGAGGTGGTGACCTGATCGAAGATATCCTAATATAGTTTTTTCAGAAGGAACGTATCATTGAAGAATTTGCAAGATCGTAGTAAAAATCTGTAGATATCAACTCGAACTAAACGGCATATTTTTTGCTAATTTTTTACCCAACAATTGATTGACGATGGCTGTATTAGCCACAACTTGTTTACCCCGTCTTCGTATTTTATAATTAATGAAGATTTTTAATACCTGTATGGTTTCTTTAGTCACAAACATGGTCACCTATAGGTTCGATGATAATGATACTGTTAATCAGAGTTACCTAGTACTCCCAGCAGATTTTTTTGTGGCCTTTACTGACTTGTAAATATAAATAGTTTTCGTGTAATTTTGTCGACTGTCAACTGTCGGTCTGGCAGACCCGGCATTAAGACAGGATTATCGGGATTGGTAAACACACACTATATTTTGGACAAAAGATATATATATTTAAAATATTTATTTGAAAAGATAATTGAATTAAAAAAAATAAAGGAATATTTATGTGAAAGATAAAAAATAAAAGATAATTACAACTAAATAAGAATAGCATAAAGAATGCTCTCTCTTCCTCTACATTTGTTGGTGGAATCCTCAGCAGTATCTTATATGCAAAGTCGAGGTTCAGGCTTCTTTGACCTGTACTTTCGAAGATACTCATTTCTTGGGCACCAACGCTAGGTCTACTTTCTGTTTCTTTGGTAACTGTTTTGCAGTAAATTGTTGTATCTCTCAATGATATATCGTCACGTCCAGGTTGAGGAATGTCAGGGTCAGGGTCTTCTTCTATTGAGGTTGAGGCTGAAGAAGATCCTTTAATTTGAATCAAATCAATATACCGAATAAGCTTGATCATCGTTGGTTAATTCTCATCGTCAAAGCTTGAGATAATTTTATACTTAAAAGAGTATAATAATGATAGCAAGGACTGTGGCGTAGTATGGTAAACAACACATAAGTATCGGCACCCTCCGCACCACACAAGTTTAATTTATTATATAGTAACCGGTGACCGGTTGATGATGAGGACCACTCGTGTCCTCGAAACGGCCGTCCCGGACTAATTATTATATTACTATATAATAAATTAAACTTGTGTGGTGCGGAGGGTGCCGATACTTATGTGTTGTTTAAAAGAGTATATTAGTTCGCGTCTTTATCATGAAACGAAGAGCCGACTGGTGATTAAAGGGCATTTCTTTTGTTTACCGAAATTCTCTAAAAGATATGTTTGTCTTTTTAAATTTATGAGAGCCTTTGCAACACAAGTTAACAACCCGTCAAACCTGTTAAATTAATAAAATATAAACCTAGCTACTCCAACGAGTCTTGAAGTCAAGTATCAATTTTGAACTATTCTTTGATGTATTTTTGCAGAGCGCTGTCTTTCCTGGATATCCTCAGGTCTTGTATATTTCTGTAGCTTTTCTTCATCATCATCTTCCTCCTCCACAACTTTGCCCTTTTCTCGTGCAAGTCTTATGGATGTGAATCATGTTTCTGATACAATATGCCGACTACATGCAATTGTTTAGCATGAACAAAACATGATTTTTGACCAGATTCCATAAGTTTTCCAACTTTTGTCATGATTTTGGGATCGTTTGTCGCAACCGAAACAATATCTCTTTCAGTGTAAACTTAGCATAGAAAATAAAGCAATGAAAGAAAACAAGTTTTAGTACAAATCGTTCTATTGCTTTGCTTCTGCATACATTCGAACTAAATACTCGAAATAGTATTTTTGCTCTGGAAGTGGTATTGGAGATACCACATGGTTTCTGAAGGCTTCGATAGCTTCTTGAGGTAATAAAAATTACTGCCCACATATTTTTTTGTTTGACATTCGGGAACAAAATGAAGTCGTTAGGCGATAAACCAGGAGAATACGGGCAATATCGATGTCTTTCTACTTCAAATAATCAACCGACGTACTGTGTGAAAGCTGGCATTGTTGTGATGGAGGATGATGCAATATTGTCGATTGTTTCTCCTAATTTCATCGATGACTTCTGTAAATCAAGTGGTTGTATACCATTTAACATTAGCTATTTCTCCATTGTTCAAAGCAATGGTTGCGACATGTCCAGTAGAACTAAAGAAATAAGTAGTCATTGTTTTGGGAGTGCTGCGAAAGCAAATAACTTTCGTTGCATGCTTAGTTTCCGGATCGTACGAATATAAGCAAATTTTGTCACCTGTTACGATGTTACGTATGAATTCATCTCTCGAAATCCTTGATGATTTTCAGTTGACACCTTTCTTGTGCTTGTGCCGAATTACTTAAATGTTCTGTTGCTTCAGGATCCCTCTATTTCACGGCAATCCATATCCCGATTCTCGTAAATTATATTGCAACAATCGATTTTCAAGAAGTTTATCACTGACTGAAACACAACCACGACGAAATTCTGGACACAGGAATTATCCCTAATCTCCACGAACGCCCTCGCCGACGCGCAACTTCTTTACAACCAATAAATTAAAAATTAACAAGGACAAAACGCAATCTTTGATACTCGCCACAAAGAAGACGGTTATTCGAAACGATCAGAGACGTTGTTGTTACGCTAGACCTTTACTAAAATCTACTAAAAAAAAAAAAACAAAAAAAAAACAATGACAAATATCAAATTTTACCAAAATGTAAACCTCGAAAAATTACTATTGAAGACTATCTTTTCTAGTGATTTGCCACAGGAGTATTCGAATGTATTTTGGTTTAGGTGTTATACGCAAGTAGGATTAAATAAATTCACACAAGTAACCATCAGCCACAATAGCAGACTGAAAGACACAACTTTACCACTAGCTATTAACGAATTGTTAATCATATTTGAAGATTGAAAACCTTATTTGTGCTATTGACATCCATTTATGTCTATACCGTAAAACCAGTCATGTAATCTCCTACATCTGCTCGAGACGTGTTGTGCAACAGTAAGTTGAAGGAAAAAAAGACTGTTTGCAGTTCTACAAGAATGTATTATTATGTTTACGATGACGATATTTTTCCTCGAAAATCTACGATAAATAATCGATGAGAGCAGATAAATAGTTTCGATGTTTGTTTATGTCACACGGCAATCACGAGGCCGATACTGACCTACGTTTATATTTTATCTGCGTATGACACGAACCAACTGAACCAACGACAGCTACCCGAGATACGGTGGGATCTTCGGCTTATCGCGTGTGCCTCGTCCAATCGTTCGAAGCTGTCAGGACGAACGCCGCTTACACGAAACGAAATCGCCACATCGCACGCCGGATAGGATGCGGCGTATTGCCCGCTGCATTTTGTTATTTCGTGCGTCAGGCGCTGTTTGTTTATCAGCCGTAGTCGGTCAAACGGAAACGGTAGCGTCCGCACGAATAGACTGACAAGAACGAATGGAACGTTATTTTCTACGGTTTGTTATTTTGATATCGTCGATTGTTTATGTGGTAAATTTTCAGCTGCGAACTATTATCAACACTTGCGGTTTGTCGTACTTCGACAGTGTCAGCCACTACGAGTTATGAACGTTAAATCTAAGCAATTAAATAACTGATTTTGCCGTAAAAGAACGTATATGAAGAAAATGTTATTGTAATGGTCGAATCCAGCAAGAAAAAGTTATTTGAATTCCTTTAAAAAAACAAGTTTTCATGTTTAATCCGTTGATGAAAGATCTTGCATTTGAAGGAATTAATACTACTTGCCATTTCCTCAAGAGTTGTTTATTATTGTTAATTAATATGCAGTACACCATATCTTTGGCTTATATTAAAACTACGAGTATCTTTTAAAAACTTACAAAACTCTACAGATACCCCATTTCATTGGCCAAAGCTGTATGTCGTCTTTGTTGGTATCCTCCTTAAGAGAGAAACCAAACTTTTTAATTGGAACAACTATCAGCGCTGTGTTCACATACGTCGTAGTAAATAGAGGCGATTTCATGTTAAATTGATCCAATTTTTCTGAAAAGATCTCACCGTCACGAAGTGATGAAAATTTATATATAGAGTCCATTACTTCAACATTACATTACTTTTTCATCTAATATTAAAACAACAAGTACTTTTCATAAAATTTTGTTTTACAAAAGCTGCATTGCGTTTAGGATGGTACTTAACAGTTGCCCTTCAGTTTGGTCATACTGAATTTTGTTAAAGTTAACAAGATAGAATTCAAATTGTTTTTGGACAATTTGAACACAATGCCACTCTACATGTTCATATTAACACGGCTATGCTAAATATAGATACTAGTGTGTAGTTTTACTTTGCTTAGGTTCCATTTAATTTGAATTGTTGAATTGTACTTGTATTGAGAACTACTTACTTTATTTCGTTAAGTTTAACGTCTAGGAGAGTGCAAATTTACACATTTTCAGACACCCACTTTGGAAAATTTGTAGAGTTAACAGTGAAAGAAGAGGAAATTTTTAATAACTGAAATACTCTCCCTAACGGCGCAGTGGCCCAAAGGTAAGCCTGCGCGTGATTGTTGCAGAGTTTAGGAACGTTCAAGTTCTACCAAGGTTAAATGACATATTTTTTTCGTGGGCCTGGTACAATTCACATAACTACGGTCCACCTATTACGGCAAGGGAGTGGTAGTAACAAGGGCACACACGTAAAAAAAAACTGTTTGGCTGTTCCCAGATGAATCGAATCCAATAAAAGTTGCTCCAAGAAAATGAGTGCTTGTTTCTTTCCTTATATATGTGGACATGCGGTAAGCACTGTTTTGAAGGATCAAAGAACAATTTGTTTGCTAAGAGTCATCAACGAAATCAACGAAAATTATCGACAATGTCATGTTATCCTTTATCATGGCAACGCTAGTTTGACGGTGAAAAATATGCATTGCCCATATTCACCTGATTATCGGCTAACGACTTCTTCTTATTCCCGAATGTCAAACAAAAAATGCGTGAACAACGACTTTTGCAAGCAGCTGTTAAAGCATTCAAAAATCCTATTTTGGAGATACCACCTTCAGAGTGGACAAAATGTTTCGAGAATTGTATCAACGGTTTTTTCTTTCATTGTTTAACTTAAGAAGTATCCCCTGTAGCGAGGTGTATCAAAATATTAAGGTGAATTATTTAATTTTCAGAGAGGTTAGAGCTGTAGAAGAAAACTGCATTTCAGGAAATACTGCCTTTCACAAAATTTATTCTAAAAAAACATCTAACTCATCTAACACTAGCGGTGCTATTTAAAACATCCAATACTTCAAGTACAGAATCGAGACCTACACCAGATACTAAACTAACTTTATAGCTTTATAGCCTCAACAACACGCATCTAAAAAGTATGAATTAATTCAAAAATTAAATAACTTACTTAATTAGAATAATTGTAAATGCTATTAAATATGTCAAAACTTGAAAGAGAAGGAAGAAAGAGTAGAGCAACTAGTACTAGAAAATTCCTTTAATTATGCGCGCTTGCTACTCCAACTAAAACAAAACAAGTTCCAGTTCACCTTCTAAAAGTCTGATTCACGATAAATTGCTTGCTAGAAGTCAACAGGAAACGTGTATATGATGAAGGAAAAATACGTACATATTAAAGTTTGGTAGAGAGTCTTTTAAATTCACTAGCTGGCTAGATGACGTAAGGATTCTGACTGGATAAAAGTAGGATGATATCAACATTTATAGAAACAAGTGATGTACGTAAGTTTTTGCTCTCGGGTTTTCTAACAATTCTTTTGTTACATTTCGTATCCCGCTTTCTTTTCTCATCCCCTATTTCTTTTTCGAATTTAATCCAGGAATCTAAACTTGATCCTTTGTTTTTGAATATTTCTATAAATGATCTGTTCCTATTGTTAGATCGATTATTGGATTGCCTTAATGATTTCAAGATTTTTTCCACTTTACCATTCTACGCAAAGTCAAATTTTATAGTTGAAAAATCTACCTTTCCCAAATTCACTTCGAAGAGGGTCGCAAGAAAACGCCTAAACGTAACAATTTCTTTTTCTGAATAGTGTTTCTCTTTAGTATCATATTTTGGGGTAAGAAAGGTTTTTGTATTTAATTGCTTCAAATAGTTTTCCTTTAAGTTCACGTACGTTTAGTTATAAAACCTAAGACCAAAGACATTTAACAAAATCGGTTGCGCTTGGGTAAGATGCATCTGATATTATCAATAGTTTTTTTGCAACTAGGCTAGAAAAAAGTTACTTTACTTTATTTATACTTGCTACCATTCGCAGCGTCACTATCAGATATTTACGTGAATATTAAATTATTTCTTAATACTGGCCCTAATTAATGCGCTAAGGTATACCAAAATCCTAACAACTAGCCAAGCTGACGTAAATAAACCAATATATTTCATTGCAGTATTTAGAAACCTGTGTTATTTCATTATGCAAACAATTATCACAAATGATTGAGATAAAATTACAGAGAAAGGCTAATCGATCTTTTTTCCATAATACAATTTGCTGTAAAACTGAATAAGCCGTGCATTCTTTGAAAACCAACGTTGTACAATTTACTCCAAAGATCTGCCAATAATTCCTTGCTATGAATCCTGGTTTCTAATTGTTACAATTTGTTCTTGTTCTAAATAAGGAAGGCGTAGTTGGAAACATTACCTGAAATAAACACTGAACTCGTTTATAGTTGCACTCAATAATTTATTTCGCCTTTGCTTAAACCAATTTCCTTTCCTTTTAAATCATGGACAGCAACTTCTGAAATATGTACAATTTAGTTTCCCAAGATCACGGTCAACAAATGTGCAGGCGTAGCCATTTGATAATCCCATCAACAAACCAGTTGCATATTTTGTTGGTAGTATGTCTTGAAGAATTGATGTTGTTCCAGCGGTTTCCGAGGAAACGGTGGCTACGCTACCTTAATATTATATAATTAACACTAAGCAATACAAGCTAAACGGTTTTTGTTGCTAATTCGTTACCCAAGAATTGATTTTTTTTACTCCAACTGTTTCCGGGAAACGTTGCCTAGGTTACCATATTAACATAGCCACTCGCTATAACTTTTGAGTCATCAACATGAACTAAACGGCATATTTTGTTGCTAATTTGTTGACGATTTGTTCATTTCGTTGTTTCAGCCGTTTCCGAGAAACAATGGCGAGGCTACCGTATTAAGCTAGCGTATCCACTCGCTGTAACTTTTGAGTAACACGAACTAAACGGCATATTTCGTTGCTAGTTTGTAGTTGAATGTGCGTAGAATGTGCGCTCTAGGTATCAGCCTTTATATAAGAATTCTTATTTTCGTTCCTCCGAATTTTTCAAAATAGAAAGTTAAGGACTGAAGGCCGGTAAATAAAGTCGATAGGTTGTTGCTTAATCTTTGTTGCGCCGTTTCACAATGATTTATTATTTGCTTCAACTAGTGGTGGATAACAATCGCTATGCCACTATTGTATTGATCTAGCATAGCTACTTGCAACGTTTGATTGATAATAGATATCAAAGCACACTCAATGGCGTATTGTTTTACTGGTTTGCGTCTTACAGAATGTTTAATTTGGATATCCGGGTATTAACCGTTACGCAAGAATCGCTATCCCCGTCCCTGCAAATATTTTAGAAATCTTAATATACGATTATGTACTAAACTAAGTAGTAAACATTATCTTGCTTATTGCATTGCTGATGTGTTTTACGAGAAGCAGTTTTGTTGTTTGTATTAATTCTGCGCAAAAAGGACTAAGATTTAACTGTGATTATTACAGAAATAGGATGCAAATGAATTAATACTGCTACACTCAGAAAAATATGATGGCTTTATCTGCACTTTTCCAAGCGTTTTATTCATTTGTGACATAATCAATCTTCTTAAGGTTGTGCAAATAGTTTGTATTTCCAATTGCAAGTATTTTTTACGGTGCAATTCTTTTTTTGTATGAATTTCATTTGCTTATTTTATTTCATTCAAGCTGTTTTTCTTTAAGCGGCAGTACAAACGGTCCAACGTATAATATCGAATAACTAGGCATTTTTTCCAATAGTTCCAAAGGTACTTCGTGGTAAATCGTACAAATTCATGCAGTAAGAAATTATTTAGATGGTTCACCCGTTTGTCCTATACAGATGGAAACTGCGTTTCGATTTTACACTCTAATAAGAATGGTGGTTATTTTATTAAGTAATTAGTATGTATATTTGTGAATGCAAATTTGCAGTTATTATTTGATGTTGTCATTTCAAGTCAAAGGGAATGGTGAAAAAATGTTGAACCTGAGCCCTCTCAGCCTTTCGGCTCGAAAGCTCCCTATCGAAAGCAAACACCCTATCCAGTAGAACGCATAAGATAGATAGTTTTAAAAGCTTGGGGTTTTTACTTATTATTCTGTAAATTAAAATGTTTCGTGAAGGGTGTACGGATCTCCCAAAGGGGTTGAATGAATTTGCAAGGGTAGTAACAACAATCTTTTATCTGAGTTCATATCCCACAATTTTCGGATGTGCATTCTAAGAGCAACAAATTAGCAAAACTTATAGCAAGTGACTACGCTGGCTAAATATGCTAACCTAGCTATCGTTTCTCGGAAATGGTTGGAGTAACAAAATCAATTCTTAATAAATAATAGTAATAAATTAGTAACAAAATATACAGCTGGTGTGCTGGTGGGCTACGCCAATTTCATAGACATGATCACTAAATATTCCAACAGCATAAGAGGGAATTATATTTTTATACCTAAAACTAATTCTCCTAATACGACAAAATTTCAAATCAAACGGCAATCAGACTTTCTGTGTTATATAAATTTGTAACCCTATTTATTCCTAGACTGTATCCGTAGTACCGCTTCCAATTTCGGTGCTTTTCTTTCGATTAATTAAAGATTGTAAATTTGGTATAATTTCACATAACACCGATTAGGCTATTAAGAAATTAAAAAGCGTTTTTAAAATAAGAATATTGTTTGTAAATATACATCTTATAATTTTAACCTTTTTAAAAGCAGCATGCTGACAGATAATACTGCAGATAAACTGTTAATGACATATAATTTTTATGATAATATATAATTTTCCTTTCAGTAAGAGTTTGAAAACATCACGCAATCAAATATATACTTCGTTAGATAATTGTATATCTTACTTGTTTTTTTTTTTTTTATTTCCATTCACTCTATAACTATACATGTATACAAACATTTCTAAATTATTGGCTGTCGTTAAAAATTCATGGTCGCATCTTGCATTGAAGATATCAGTTTTGAGGTGTTTTTAAATTTAAAACCACTTTTAAGAAGTAGCTCCTGCATGTCGAATATCCGTGCTTTCAGAAGACATTTTAAGGATTAAATGTTGGGGACCTTGGACGCTTTTAACATAATTAGATTCGTATCCACTGAAGCAACAAATTTATTGACAAACGCGAGATATTTTATAATAGTAATGGAAAAATCTCGGGATTAGAATGAGGCTTACGTACGTTGATAGAAACCATTGAGTTGAGCACAACTTTCAATACCATTCGTACTTAACGCTGAGGAGTAAGATCGACTCTTCTCACTTAGAGATGAATCATGAAGTGTAGAAACTGTCGCAAATACTTGTAGCTTTAAAATAACTGAACAGGTAAATTGATCTTATTATGGCAACCTTTTATTTTTTGAGAATACATCTCAGAATCTCTCTTTTCTATTTCAGCATTTCGGCTACCACCATTACGGTGGGTTAATCTTTTTTACCGGTCATAAATATATCGCACATAAGTCGAAAAACAAGGAAATTTGAGATAATTGTGGTAATTGATTGAAAATAGAGAAGGCGAATGATTTTATCTGATTAAGTGCAGATCTCTATCAATACAGAACAACAACGAAATTTATTTTCGTAGCACTTAGTTATTTTGATTTTCAATCCAGAATTTCTCCATATCCAAATGTTTTTGTACTTGTAACACTTATCTTTTATATGTACACTGCCGTTCAGAGAAGTTCGGTCGGTTGGTAAAAAACATGAAAAGGTTACAGAAACAAACGAAACTAAAAACAAAATGCAATTTTATTGTATGTACAGGTAAAAAAGACAAAAATAAATAAATAAAAAGTTATGCTGGCCTAATATAACATACTGAACATTATTTTTTTTTTCATCGAAAAAGCCTCCTTTGCTGTTAATCACCGCTCGAACTATTCTAGGCATTCTTTCGATGAGTTTTGTTAAAATGGATTGTGGAATATTGATCCATTCATGTTGCAGAATATTCCGTAAATGTTCTTGTGAAGTTGGGCATATTTTTCGGATCCCCCTGTCCAGTTCATCCCACAACAATTCTATAGGGTTCAAATCTGGGCTTTGTGGGGGCCATGTCATTACTTTCAGGGTGTGCTGTTCTTCTTGCTCCTTTAGATAGTTCTTACACACTAACGCAGTGTGTTTTGGGTCGTTGTCATGCATGAATGTAAAGTTACGGCCTATTATACGCAATCCTGATGGCACTGCATGATTCTGGAGTATTGCAAAATAATTTTCCTTCCTCATTACACCCTGCACTCTGTATAAATTTCCCGTCCCAGCAAAGGAGAAATATCCCCACACTAACACAGAACTACGCCCTTGCTTCACTGTAGGCACAATGCAGTTCGGGATCACTTTTCGGTTTTAGATCTTCGGACATAAACTCGTCGATTTTGCCCAAAAACCTCAAACTTTGACTCGTCACTCCAAAGCACGTGGTTCCAATCATCTAACGACCAATCTAGATGAGAACGGGCCCGCTGTAGCCGTTTTGCTCTGTTGCCCCGACGTAACAAGGGTTTTCGAATGGCAATGCGTCCATGAAAATCCGCTTGTTGAAGTCGACGTTTTACCGTACTCGCCGAAACTTGTTCTTCACGGCCGCGATTGACTTCGGCTGCTATTTGTGGCGCTGTTAATTTTCTATTGCGTTTGCTTAATAATACAATTCTCAAATCTTCAGCTTTTTTGTTTTCCTAGATGCTCTAGGACGAACACGATTTTCTATAGTTCCGGTTGTCCGATATCGCTTTATGATGTCATTTACTGTCGAACTTCTCATATTTATTTTTTCAGCAATTTGTCGCCCCGAATATCCTTCTTCAAACAGCGTAATAATGCGTGAACGTTTTTCCACACTGGTAGGCTTGCCACGTGCCATTTTGAAGTAAATTTTCTTAAAACTTTCGCGCAAAAACGACAGATGCACACCAACACACGTTTAACAGTAAAATGAAGCAAATTTATATCTTTACGCCTGTGATAAATAAACAAGAGTGATACTGCGGTATATTTCCTAAATGTATTGTTCGTTAATAATCCCCAAACGACCTGTTTCAGAAGATCGGTACTTCCAAGAAATTCTTGGAATGATAATAAAAGGGACTTTATTGTGGTTGTCGCAATATTTCTACTTTACATAATAATTTATGGCTTTAATCCCTTAGAAAAGAGTGTATGCTTAATATTTTTCTAATTTTATGTATTAATAATTGTATACAGTGTGATATAATAGATTTTTATTGTATGACCGAACTTCACTGAACGGCAGTTTATTTTAAAAAGAACAAGAAATGAGATTCTGGGAATTGCAAGCGACCAAAAAGAAAATCTCTTAACACTTTTCCAGATGCAACACTGGAATGCTTGTCCAACCAGTAACCATGTTCTATCAAAGGTAACACAGTAGTTACTGTATTACATAATTTATAATGTGTAATATTTTATAAATATCGAACCACTCTCTTAACGAATGTAACGAAACCAAAGGAGCCTGCGTTATACAAAAACTACGGATGCAAGTTCTTTTACAATGTATGTATATCAGTGAGGTACAATGGAAAAGATGAATATTCATCAAAGTATTGTCTATATACAAGCTTCAAACATGCTTTTTTGATCCCTGTGCAGTCTGTTTCCACTGCTCCCTACATTCCTTTTTTTATTCTCCAATTTATTACTGCTTCTCCTCTAAATCTCCTAAGATTGCCTCCCTCCGTTTCGCTGCTGGGTCTCTTCCTTTTCCCTTCCTATTGTTTCTACTATTCCTTCATCTGATATTCTTGCCAAATATTCAACCCATTGGCATTGCCTTACCTTTACTACGTCACTAATTTTTGGTTTATTAAATGTTCTTCACTTTATTTTTCGTCTTTCCCAACCTACTTCAATTCGTCTCCTTCCAAAAATGCAGCGTAAGTACAACAATAAAATACCTTTGCAAAGAAATAGTTGAGGGAACAGGCGATTGAATCTGTTGTTTTTCCGGAATATATTTCAGTATTCACTAGGCCTTTTAGAATCCGCCATTATGTGAACTTCTAACTCATATTTAGCCGGTTTGTTCGCAGATATATGCAAATGGAACACCGACCTCTAAAAGACCAAGACTGTACCATTTCTTTAGAATTTTAACGAATTCATAAAGGTATGCGATATAGCAGCTAATTTAATTTATTTTTTTTAGTGTCTTCGTATTTCTGGGTTATCAAAACGAAGGCAAGATAACAAAAACAAAAACCTTGCAAACAACATCGTACATTGTAATACATCTTTTCCAGTGTCATCAGTGGTTCACAGAGATTTTAGATCTTCTTGTCCTGATTCAAAAGGCCGCAGTAGTTAAAGCAAACTCAGGAACGGTTCCGTTTCATCAAAATTGGTAGTATTTATAAAGAAAGCCGAAAACTTAGACTACGAGTTCCCACGTTGTCTAAATTGTATTATTAGTTTTGCAATCATCTGGCCATATTGTACAGTCTTTACCATACCACGCTTGATGATCACTTCGTGCTACAAGGTCAGTGTTTTTATCGAGATTGTCTCTTTGACTCACAAACCTTGTCAAATATGAATTATGAAAATATTTCATGTAGTTGCAATAGTTGCAGTTTTACAATGATTGCTTGGAATTTCTTCCTTCTTTATGTCGTTTGTATAATGGTACGTGGAACTTCTGTTATATTTGCTTCATCTATTCTATTCCTATAATTAACAAATATTTATTATATTTTTTCTAACTTATTTGTAGAACATTGTTTACTAATAAGAATAAGGTTTTAATTTATTTTCGTTTACACTACTATTTATGGGCAACATAACGTACCTTTACTGTGACGTGTAAAACAAGCATAAACGACTTCAATAAAATGACGTAAGCAATAGATTTAATATCGTCAAGTTTGTCAACAAAGCTTATAGTTCGACTTCATACGAACGATAACGCTAGCAAATCCACCGACGAGCGGTATCGAGACTGAAACCTTCAAGCGGTTATATGATTCACACTGCGTCGGTCGGTTACGTGTAGTCCGTTGAACCCGGTTAACACGATGTATCGCGTGGAGATGGCACCCGCGTCAATTTCGCCGCGCCAACTTCGCAGTTATCTGTCCGGAAACTCGGAAAACTCGTCGATTTTTCTTACATGCAGCGTGCTATTCCCACTGGCTAGGTAACGAGTACGCTACAAATAGAAATGTATGTGCAACTAAATGCACTTGTACGAACATACGTTTGTAGATATTGCATATGGCTATCGTACATGCGATGGTAAATATCTCACGTGGCACATGAAATATGTACTTGCAAACGATCTTGCGAGATGTAAGTAAAATTCAATTCTACATTTTATAAAATGTTTTGCTACTTTTAAAATTCGCTTGCTTTTTATACGAAATATTGACGCCAGACTATTAGTAAATAAATACAACAAACGGAGTCTGGAGAAATATTGTTTTTATCCTTTTTTCCCCATAAAAATATATTCAATTCGTTAGTGTCGTTTAGAACCAGCTTGTTTGAAGAAAACCAAGAGTCCGCTTGGCGCGTGGTGCGCCAAGTTGTCTTGCTGGCTTGTCTGCCTTTTCATTACCTTCGATCTCTTGATGGCTTGGGACCCATCGCAAAGTAACGTGGCTTTTATGTATCAATTACCTTAAATTGTGTGCACATTCGTGAATCAGACCAGATTCGTAGAAGTAAGCTTCGATAGCCTTTGGAACTACCTGACTCACTGAATATAGCTATTGCTGCGCCTCATATCCCTATCTCGAGGTTATTTATGATGCACAAGTGCAAAGCAGCGACCTCTACTTGAAATATGTTGGCGTAGAGCCCTGTAGTCATTTTATGGTGGTAGTTAGACCCACTAAAGCCTATACCTGTTTTAGCACCTTCTTTTCTTGAGCCGTCCGTGTACCATGCAACCTTTTTTGCTCTGAGGCTGACCGGATGCCTACTCAGTACGGCTTTCAATGATCACCTTACAAGACTGACCAAGAATTTTTTGGGGTAGTCCATTTATTTGGAAATGAGAATGTATCCGTTGTTCGTTGCATTAAATTATCAGCACCAAGAGTAAAAGTATTTGCGGTGAATACAATTTAATAAATTTGTTTGTACAATTTCAAAACACTTCGCCAGTTTTCAACACTTTATGTCTCGATAAGATTTGCTTGTTAACGACTTACCCACATTACGTGCTGTTACTGTCTAGGTTACCTGTCGGATTAAACAATCCTTTTTGTACAGCAGACTAACCGATAAATTTGGGGCTCAGTTTTGCGTGCCGTTCACAAGTACACTACTGATTTTTACTGTTAAGTGGCGTATTCTCTTTTATGTTCAATATCTTCCCGTTCACTATATTTACATAAACTATGTACTACTTTGGTCAAAATCTATTCTACCCTACTTTGCTCCATCGGATTTGTATTCTTCCTTCTTTTACAAAGGTTAAGTATTTGGGAGAACTGGAATGATGTTACATTAGCGTCTCATCTTGTTGGATTTCTCTTCACTTCCATTTTCACTTCCATTTCACTTCCATGTAATTATATATACTACAGCGATACTTCTCTTCTACTTTAGATAACATATATTATACTGGCTGTGCTTTTGGCAAAATCTTTCAAAATATAGATAATCTCCAGTTTCTTTTTTATTCTAAATTATCAAACAAATGGATATCGTTAGTGTCATATCATATCCAACCCTTAATTATATTAAATACTTCGTAGAAGGACGATAATGTAGGAACCAATTAGTTAGAAGTACACTGGCCGCAATTTAAATGCAAAATAATGTTTATTACTTATACTACTTATAAGCATGTAAGTAAAAGACAATTCAATAAAAGAAAAGCAAATAAGGTTCGTCTAGCGCGTCTGTGCTCATGTGTTAAAACTAATCGCAATGAACACCGGTACATACGGAACCCCGTACACACTATTCGTCCGTAATGACGTTCTACGGCCAAGAGCGTTCCAGCACTACTGCGCTAAAAATTTTACTGACTGGAATCGCTGCAAACGCTTCGAAAAAAATCTTCTCGAGGGAAAGTCCTTCTGGGTGCGCCTAAATCTGGTCTTCGTACTTTACCTTGATTTGCAACCCATAAGTCCCAACATCGAATAAGTCTACGCGCAATCTCTCGGAAACTAACACCTCCTTCATATAGCCCAATTATCCGGCCACATTTGAAAGGGGTTAATTGTGGCTAAGGTGCACGCTCTTGTCTTGGAGACATCACTCGCGATTGCTTGAAACATACTGGTGTATTTTACTCATCTTTGTACATTTGTTTCGCAACGGATTGTAACAGGCGTTACTCTAAAAACGTGAGGAACATCTGGCTCTTGTAAATACTGGAAAACAGACTAAACCAATGCAATATGATAAACAGTCGTTTAAGTCGACCTTCAGAAATACTTTTATAAAATTTTAAGGAAATACTCGAACAATTTAGAGGAGGTGCATGAGAACGCCGACGTTTCGCTCTCAGTTGCATGGAGCTTTTTCTGGGCATTAATAGAAAACAACGACCTCGGAAGTCTACAACAACGTTAGTGGAAGTGCATTTTCTGTTGCAGCTAATGTATGTTAATTAATGTGAAAATAAGACAATGATTTTAAAAATTAATTATGTATGCACATATGCACTAGATGGTATCAAATGTCAAACCACATAGAGTACAATAGCTTCCCATAATGAATTAATAAACGGGTAATATATACCCGTATAAATAGGAATACATTTTATAAATGTTATTTTATTGTTGTGATCAATTTATTTGTTAATATAATACATTTTTTTATTACTTTAACAAAATGAAGTCAACGGACACGATTCATTGAATTCATTTTTTCAGAGTATCACTATTATCACAGAACTTCACTAATACTGAACGCGTGTTTAATAATTAAGGTACCATATTCAACAATATTATTGTTATTATTATTATGTGGGTTCAGTTTTAGTGAATTTTGGAGGCTCGGTATAAATGAATAATTATAAGGAGTGGTACCTCCTGCTGCGAGATCCTACACCTGAAAAATAATATTCTAGCGTCACTTGTCCCTTGTAAAGGTTACGGTAGCAAATGCAAATCATCTTACATAACAGATTTCTCTCCTTTACTCTAATTCTTTTATTCACTATCACGTTTTCATCATTTTTTACCTATCAAGATCCATTATCCCGTAATGGATAACGCTCCCTGTTGAAACGTAACGGTAAATACGCGCACGAAAGTGAAAGGCTGCTTACAAGTAGGTGTTCTTTTACCACTTTTATCCAGCTGTTGTGTATGACCCACCTGCTTTCCCTATTTTAGTAGCTAACACATGTTCCGCTCGCAAGGTGGGTACAGCATGTGCTGCTGTTCCACTTGTTTACGCTTGGAAGTTTATAAACAAATTTTACCTCATTCCAGACAATTTTTTGACGTGCGCTGAGAAACGAATATTTCAAATGAGAATGTTGTTTAGTCTAAGCGGGCAGACAACACGTGAATAAAATTATATTTTTTCCTCAGTTTCTAGAATTATTTATTTACAAAAAGATTATAGGCACGTTTACTACACCATCTTTCTGTTTATTTTACACACCGATTATAGATTACGAGGATATATGAAGACATTCTATATACGTACGTGACAGCTAGCAAGTAAAACAACGTATTAACAGAACTAACCCCTAAGATGTTCCGCATAATTTAACGGCCATTATCAAAATGAAATAAAAAAATGACTTGCGTTACGATATTGTTTGCACTACAGAATTAGTGGTAGGAGATTATGAGTCATCTGAAGACAAAGGATAATAACACCAAGGAAAGAAAAACCGTTGAGGAGAAATAGTCAACGTTTTGAGCAAAAAGCAAGAAAGTATAGATGATAGCAAGGAGGAAGTTAAAATAAATACACCAACGAAGGTAAGAATAAAACTAAATTTGAACTAAACGAATCTGAGAGCAGCTGAAAATACAAAACAAGCGAGGAGACTTTGAAAGTATTAGCTTTAAATCGAAACCAAGCGAGGAAACCAATGCCGAAGAAGACGAGCACTAATATCAAGAAAATTGTTAATGGTGATAATCCAAACCAAACCTCAGGCGCTGCAGATTACATAAAGCTTTAGATCACACGTGTGGTATACTTGACAGTGATTCCGAGTGAAAACAACTAGAAGTTCAGAAATAAATGTGCGTTTCTTTATTTCCAGTTCTTCTTTATTCCATCGCAGAATACCTTTTCTAGATTTCATTTTGAATCGGCTCTCTTCTAAAAATTACGAAAGATGTATATTTGATTGCGTTAGTAGTACTAAGTCGAATTAGCCGGTAATAAGGATTAAGGAATCCGATAAAAACTGCAGGAATATAAAGTAGCCTTCTAAAAGAAAAAGAAACTATCAATAAATAGCCAGATGTGCTAATACTTAGTAAGTCATCTATTTGACAGAGGCTATTTATTCCTAAAACATATGCAGAATTAAAATTTCACATATAATCTTAGTGCGTAGGTGGCAGGTACTTCTTTCGCTGAGCACTTCAACGAATAAGTTCTTAAATTATCCAAAGAGAAGTTTTGCGCAACACAAGAGAACATTGAATTTATACGAAAAACCTATCTGGATAGGTTCATACTTAATTTACTAAAGAAGACGCATTTTAATTAGAGGGAAATGTGTATAGAAAATTTTAGAAAAGCTTCTCGTCAGATTGAAATGAAAAAAAATTAATCAATCTTGGCAATTATTTCGGTTATTCATAAAATTTAGTTGATGCTGAAACTTCTTTGACTCACTACTAGATACTTACGACGTTTAAGATATCGGATACTAAAGAAGCGACGTCATTTTGCAACAATCCCAAGTTATATCAAAAACCTAAGCTAAGCACGTAGGTATAATGTTCGGAAAGTTGACATAAATTGAAGAAGAGCGTCTGCAAGCATAGCTAAAAACAAACTTGTTGTATCGTATATAGCACAAACAGAAAGAAATATTGAATAACTTGTACAATCGTAGTAAATTCCACTTTAAATATAAATTATAGAATGCGTGACGCTGAGTAGAATTTGTAGCAGTTAGTGCAACAATACTGAAGGAAACAAGAGTAGCGTAAAATTTGCTGCGATAAACTTGCATATTTTTAAAAAATTGTCTGCATAATTTTAACAGTCACTGCATTAGTCTAATAAACTCTTCGCCAAATTAATTGATATCACCTAGCCACCTGCACAGACGCGTTTCATTGTGTTACGGCTCATCAGTGCACATCAGCCGGGCAGTGGTAGCTAAGCCACTAATTTCTCGCATTTACATATCCGGAATACGCGTAAATATTTATGGATGAGAGTATCTAATTAGAGGTACCCTAATCACAATTTGTCGAAAAAATATGTGATTAGGGTGACACTCTCGCCCATAAATTTTTACGCGAATTAATATAATAGTATCTACTACTTCAAATAAACAACAACAATTGTAACAATTATTAGAAAAGTGGAAACAACTACCGCATTATGCAATGTTTTTTTGGTTTTATATAATAATGGATGAAAGAACGAGTAGATGAAATAATAATTATTCTATGATTTAATATCTACGACATTTCCGCCATATACAAGGAGTGTTGGCCGGCCACGGGCTAGGCCGATAGCTGTAACAAGTAGGAATTATGCTACCAATTATTGCATAAATTTATTTAGGTGATTATGAAACCATGTTCTTTTACTTAAGCATTAAGACCATGTTTTGCGAATTTTCGTTAGTCTTAATGCATATTTTACAACAACAAAATTGCAGCTTTCGACAATTACGTGGATTTTTAATACAAAATCATACTAATATTGCCGCAATTACCTTTACAGCATTTATTTCTGTTATAATTTTATTTCCAAACAATACAGCTTTGTTTGAATGGAAAAACATGCACGAAAATAAGCAAACACGTTCTTTACGCAATATATTCAGAACCGTACATCATTTTTCATATCAATTTCGGGTTCTTATCTAAATTTGCCAGCATCATCCGGAAATTAAAGTCTAATCGGAGCGACCAACACGTTCCTGTCATCGACCTAGATACGAAACTTTTCCATCACGTTCTCTCTACGATAAGTTTTTGGCAGCACCGTTATTATTCTCGTCGAGGTTCTCCCCTTTTATTAAGTTATGCACAATGTGGCGACCATTGCGAAATGCGCACAACATTACCCCCAACAACACCCCGCCGTGTGGCGGCAGATAGGGTTATCGATTTCTGATTTCTGAACAAACATTGGCAACGTATACACGTATACGTATATACGCATGCATCAGTTTGTTTTGACATAAAATCCGTCGGCCGTAAATTGAAGAGAAGGATATGTATCGGGCCATCACAACGTGTGATGCGAACCCTAGACTCCAGTTCTCGTCGGGAAAGCAAGAAACCCGTCATTGGTTGGCGTCTCGGGATAAAAGAGTTGCGAGAGTTCTTTATGGAAGCTTTATGTTGTCTAACAGAGCGTGCTTAGAGAAGCGAATGGATCGCGACGAGTCGAGACTGAAAGGAACGACTGAAGCAAAAAGCAGACAAATAAACACGTATTATAGATCGTGTTTGATGCTTTTTCGCATAGTCCTTTATGATATTTCGCCTTTGGAATTGTAGAAATACTTGTAAAAGCATCGGCGTGAAATGGAAAAAGTTCGATTCGTTTTAGGCTTCTCATTTTCAACTCTACATACTATTTTCCTCGGGATTTGCACAGTTTATTGTAATGCAACCTTTACTTAAAATACGCGTTTATTGTTCAAGGATAAACAAATTCTATTCACTTTGATCAATGTTCCGTTTTCACTTTGCGATACGTCTTCCTACATTTACTTTGCTTTCAAATTTCCTAATCGCATTTCAAAGGATACTAGTATAAGTTTGTATAGACGGGCTGTTAGTTGGTAAGTTATCTTGCTCTTTGGCATTTGGAAATTTGTAGTCTTTTGTACCATGAAAATTAAATTAACGGCACGTCACGGTCATGATGAAATACACCTTAATGAGATAGCTCCACTGACCGTAGTTATTAACTCAACGGATCTATTAAATAGGGAAACGTTGCAATACAGGCTAGCTAGAAGCCTTCTGAAAAAGGACGTAGAGAAAAATGAACGAAATAAACAATGAGAAATAGGCGAGGCATGTAGGAAGCAGAAAAAAATTCAGATTATTATTAGCAAAAGAAGCCTTAGACATTTATAACATGATTGTACTACAATTTTCATTTTGATCTCTACAACATTAGAAAAAAAAAGGATTTTTGGTTCATGCATTTAGGTAGGGTACAATAATGAAATCATCTATACAAATAAACGATGATTTACTTAATATGAACACAAAGAATAATACAAGGAACTAGATCTGAACTATAAGGTGGATAGTTCACCTCTATGAAGCCACATTCAGCAATGTCCAGCTTTTGTATATCTCGGCTTGTAGACCGGTGCGTTGTCGTGAAGCGACACCTTCCTCGCCTTCATCTTAATGGATTCTCTAAGGCAATGCATTAAGCTTGCATAACCCTCTCCCGTTACTCTTATTTAGATAATCAATCATAAAAATTCCTTCACAATCTTAAAAAATATAGTTTTTTTACATAAGGAGTGACTAAATAAATGGGATAACGTACATAATAATTATTTCAACACTGATGTTTCTCATTCATATGAAACGCCAAATAGACTATTTGTTACCTCCACACCATCAAACAAGCTTGTTTTTCATGGGTTGTAAGTTACTTAATAATCTGGCGGCATAAAAATGTAGCAGATCCAAATTTGAGTACTGACTGAAAGGATCCGGGTATCCAGATAATTTTGGGTATCTAGTTCTCAGTTTTATCGGATACCAACAGCATTAGTATTTAGCAATCGTTTCCGATGATTGACAATGCCTATGTTCCCATCAAGTAGTTTACGGAATTAATTGGTTCCAGAAAGCATTCCGTACACCAAAATTGCGTAACTGAAATTACATTTTCCAAATAAAAGAATAGAAATAATCTGTTTCCACAACAACAAAATAATGATGCATTTTAAATGTTGAGATAATGTTAAATGGAGAAATCCAATGATTGAAATAATAAAAAAAAACTTCTACATACAATACCTTTAATGACCCCTTTTGGCGTATGGGAGACGACAAAGATGAAATGGCTTTTTCATCTAGATTATATATTAGTGACGCGACGAACAAGGCATTGTTTCATAGTAATTGTAGAACTTTTTTCGACTTTTTGCTTTGAAAAAGACACCATGATGAGATCTTCCAATAAGTTAAGGATAACATTATGGAATAGTGGGAGATTATTCACACAAACAATCACATTCCATCGTAATAACTATGTCTTTCTAGCATGTACACGATCCAAATGATAATTTTGCCGAATTTGTATTTGCTCAAACCACTCGAATGTTTGAATCTACTACATACAGTTAGCTACACTAATATTGTTAAAACAACCAACAGTAGCAGTTCATCTAATTATGCTTTAAATGTTTTAGAATTTAGTCCTTTTAAGACAAACTTTAGAGCATACTTAGCAAACGTTAATAGTACATTCTACTTAAACAGTAGAATAAATGCTTTTGTAGGGTTAAATGAAAACCAAGCAATCATTGAACCAATGTCTGGGCATTGGTAGTACCAACCAACAAAATGCATTAATTCAAATATGTCACATATTTTGCAGAAACTTACCCGTTATTTTGAGTCAGCAATGGAGGTGAGGCCATAAGAACGTACACTACGTGCCAAAAGCATGTTACGAAGCTTTTGATTTAAATTACGTGCGATATCATCATTACATTACATGTAAAGCACCAACAATATTACATTTTAATTTGAGACAAAAATGTTATGTTACAAGCCATACCTTAGTACGCACAAGTACGTTCAAAGAGCTTAGAAACTATCATATTAAAATTTAATTGAAAAATCTTAGTTAAAAATCCAATATATTTCATAACCGTGAGGTAATAAATTAAGAGATGGTGGATTGTTTTCTAAGCTTCTATGAATTCAACATATAATTGATGGTGCTGGCAGTATACTCCTACATTCGAACATATCCAATTATATTAAAATAATCCAGTGACTCTGTGTGAGTTACTCATAATAAAAGTGATAAAATACGTAATATACAGAATATACACCTACACACCTATTCCACAAATTATTATTTTGGAGTATGAGGTCTCCAATGATTAAAGCTAATTGCAAACAAATTTTTTATTTTGAGACGGACAATGTAATATACTTATTTAAAAAACATTTCTAACGATACAACGCAATAACTTAAATCTTATAAATAAAAAAAATAACTTCTTTATTCCAAATTGTTTGAATATCATACATTAATTGGTGCAATAACAGCTAAATGTGAACAGATTCAGGGGGTGTTCTACACTTTGTTCTATACGACGCCCAACAGCAGTCATGTATGGTTTAACAGGATGTGAAGTACGTTCCTGCTTCGAGGCTATGAAATTCTGGATTTTTGGTGGAAAGGTATCTGGAAAGAATAAATCTATGGCAACAGTATTAATACAAAAACAATAATCACAAACACGTTAAAATATAATGCCTGCGCATCCTGGTAGACTTCAACGTTGTTAATTACCCTTTTACAGTACCTCAACTTGAAAATTATTTTTGCGATCATGTATGTAGAATGCCAAATGAGGCAAGTGCCTGTCTAAACAATATAAGAAAATAATTATCTTCGATTTCAAATAAACAATCTTGCAGATTTGTTTACTGTCGATTTAAAAACTCTCAGAATGAAGGAAATATTTCAGTACATAAACATTTTACACAAACGCATTAATCACACCTACATCCAAACCTTATATTATGGAAAAAGGTGGGTAATATCAAAGAGGTTAATCGTTTTATACAGTTCATACGGTGAAAACCCGATGCTTTACTCAACTAAATTGATTCTGAAAGGAAATTTTCTTACAACTGTTTAGTTTGTTAATCCAACTGTATTTTTTGTTTGCCCGTTCGAACATAGATTTTAGCTGGAGTTGGGTTAATTTGGTTGACTCGAATTTTTCAGTGTACTTGAATAGTATCTTTGTTGAAAACATGTGGATCATCGTATACACGGAAGCAGAAAACCTTAATTGCGAATAAGCTATTGTTACATTAATGATCTCTGAATATCATCTTACACGAAATACTAACTGTCAACTTACAGGAAAGTATTTGAATATAATTAGCGAATCGAAGAAGCAGGACCACTTTGTTATCCTCCATGCCATTTTCCAAAATCATTACTAAGGTTAATGTCTTTTAAGCGATACTTTTCGTAAATACGAGGGATGTTTCTAAAGTTCTGGGAATTGTACTATAATTCAATTCCGCGGTCTTCGTACAGCAGCGACGCAACATTGCAGTAGCCCAGAAGAAACTCAATGTAATTGAGAGGGCATTCTCATGCAACTGTGACGCGGTTTCAACTCGGAAACCCAAATTCTTTAAAAGAATATAATATGTGTTTAGAAGGTTACATAAATGAGTTCTTACTGCGCTTTATTGAGTTCCTCCGCGTCGCTAATTGGTTTTTACACCTCACGTTTTACCTACTCTTACCCTTGACTATGATTGGCATTTTCAAAGGTAATTTTTTTGATTTGATTTTGATTTTTTTGAATTTGAGTCGAAACGACGTCCAATGTAATGTAATCTGCGATACGACGAAACGCGGCAATGTACGCAAAGATTTCGTTTTTCATTCTTTATTTTTCAGTACAATTACTAGTCAAACCGGGATGTTATACTAAATAAATTAAATTCAATAAGGAAATACTATTATTTACTATACAGTGGGTTATATTTACATATATAGGCATACTATGTAAAAAAGTGGTGTACCCATCGTAATTCCGGGTGAAAAAAAAAAAAAATTGAACGCGTAAGACTTTTGTAAACTGGATTGGTCTCTGCTAGAGTTGAATAATGGCCAGAATTGGTTGTAAATAAAGAATTTTAAAAATATTTAACTCTAAAATAATACAATTTTTAAAGTCGCAATCCTGGCCTTCTCCTCTAACATTACTGATTTCGAGTTGCCCTCCTTTTTCTTTTTCAAATTACTGAATGTATGTTACTATATCTCATTTATCAACTACACCTACAGGTGTAAGGTGTAACTCAATAAGCATAACTCCAAAACTTTACTCATCTACGTCCGCCATCGTAACCGATAAAACAACTGCGAAGTTTCCTTCGCACTGTTCGAATCGACGCAATATCATTTCCGGCGTCCTTGATACATCTCTTAAGTTGTCCCTAACGCGTGCAGGATGTGATACTGATGCGAGGGGACTAATAAAATTGCACCGAGCAGAACTTTTGCCGTACCACGCCCGCCGCTGCCGCTTTTGCCACGGTCGTCGTCTCTCCCAAAAATCAATATCGGTTGTCTAGGTTGAGAGCACGAGAGCGGTGGGTCGGTCTGGTGAGCGGCGATAGTGCAGACGCATGGTACCGTATCGCACACGACCCATTTATCAGCGGTGGCGTACACGCATCCGACTGCGGGTGGACGACTGCAGGTACTAAACGGGCAATAGGGGATACGGCTAGCGGAGCCGGTCCAATCCGTAAACAATGACTTAATAGCGTATGGGTTTGTTCATTTTGATGGAGCGCACAACGTTCGCGTTGCAGTCGGGAAATTCGATTGTACCGCACTGTGCAGTGAAAAGTCCACAATGGACAGGCAGCTCAAAGGTTTTTTGTAATATAATTTTGATTAGGTATTTTAACGTCGAGTACATTTCAATCTCTACAATAATAATGATGGTTATATTCTCCAAAACAATGAACCAATTCTCTTTGTTCGCGGTTATTTGTTCTTTTCATTATAAAAGGTTTCAAAAGCTTTTATTGGTTAATAAATGCTGTTAAATAATCAATCGCAGGTGAATATCTTATGATAAATTGTGTCTGAAAGATGGATACAATTTTGTCGAAGATTTGTGTTTTTCTATTATATTTTTTATTCTGTAGCTCACTTTCTCTTCCTCGAAAACTGTAGCAATCAGAAATAACGTATTATGACGAAAAATGCAGTCATCTTTCCGCGCAACTTAGACGATTTCGTGATTTTTGTAGACCGCATAATCCGTCTTCTGTGTAACTCATCCGCCGAACTATGGATAGATTTCGTTGCTGTAAACGTAAGATGATTCGAAAGCAACAATCTACAGCTTGATGTAGATAAGACATGATTGCAGTAGGTTATTAAGCATTAACGAAAGAAAAAGCAATGGTTCAAATTACAACAGATTGAAAATGTTCTTGGCTAATAAATCCATCTTGATGATCGACGTAGGAAACTTTCTCAAGTCTGTTTTGTTAAACTTAGGAACGTAGCCAGTTTGGATGTAGCCAAAAGCTATTGTTATGCGTACCTTTGAATCTCACGGTACGATGTAGTCCGTTGGGGAGCAAGTATCTTAGGTATTCAGTTTTTAGATTGCAAAAAGGACTATTCAACTATCCAACTGTTGTTTCTGCCGTTAACTGTTTATATAATGATATGTTTTAGTAAATAAAAAGCTAATTGAATGATAATCACAAGTCCATGTCTCTTATTCTCTACGCTATTTACAAACAATTTCAATTTACTTACAGTAAGTGTTTTGTGATTGTTTTTAAATTCTCTATGTTAATGCTCCAAATCAGTTTCTTCCAAATCCTCTCTGGTTGTTTTCTTTTGCTTCTCTAGTTCATTTTTCTTCTTTATTCCCTTCGGAGTGTTTTTTTCAATTACCCTTAATAGTTTTAAATGAATACGACGCTTTAATCGTTCATTGAAATGAAATTTCTAAGTATCTTTTTCCAAAAAATGTCCGTTGTCAAAAAATATATTTTTCTATCTGTGGACTTGTTTACCCGTTGTCCCAGGAATACCAATCCAACAGCTTGTACTTGATAATTCCTGATGTTATGTAAATTTAAACTACTGGAATCCATATACTGTTGTATGAGTTTTGTGTGTTTATACAAAAAATATTTTGAAGATGTAAATAAATCATTGAAAACAAGTTGAGACTTTAATGCGAATTCTGCAAGTATTGAGAGTGAATGATCCACTACAATGAGTTGCTCTCTTGCCACTACCATCTTTAATTATTGACAAAATTCTTGTGTTGATTAAAGAATTTCAACCTAATCACGTTCGGAACAGAAATCTACGCAACTATTCTGCTAATATATAGCAAATGAAAATCGGATTAGAAGATATGAGCTTTTTAAAATTACTTTGTTTCTTTCGACTCACCCTGTATATACAAAAATGTTTATAGTTACTTTTTTATTTCGAAAAAAATATAAAACTTAGTGTTGTAAAAAGTTGTAAAAAGAATATTTATTATCGCAGATTTCCTATTGCTCATTGTTACTGCTACGAACGAAGATTGAACTTCCTTTTCACATTGTACCATCTAAATTTATATTTAGCGTTCAAACATAGCTATATGTATATATAATCTACTTTTATCTTTCTTAGCAATTATGCTTCTTTTATGTCAGAAGTAAACGAAATACATTCCCGTAATTGGATTATTTTGCGACTGACTATAATTAACTTAGAAGCTAATACATATAATCAAAATCCCTTGGGAACCAATCCAAATGCTGCCCTGTAATATGTTTTACGACATTATTCTGCAGTATGGTGTGGTTGAATTCCCCTCTAGTTTAGCAGTACCTCATTCCGAGTTGCACAGATGGTCTCATCGTCAAAATTGCCAACCCCTGAAATGATTAGATTTCTATACTGCAGTACTTCAGCCACACGAGTGATCGCAGTGCCAAATGCTACTTTTTTAACTCTAGTTATTGCTTTTTTTTTAATTCTCGTTAAACACTGCTTCTACGTCGACAGGTTCCCCCAGTTTTTTACTTTGCCATGTTAACATAAGTTTTAAACTTGATTTGTTGCAATTTTGCCTTTTTTCTATTCTTCTGTTGTAGATGCTACCCATTTAGAATTATACATATATTTTCCGTTTCAAACCTCTTCGAAGCAATTAGGTCCGTCTAAGTTGAAGAATAATTAATAGAAGAAGTTGTTTTTCTCAAATTTAAATCGGTAAGTGCATTCGAATTAAAATGGTGAAAGGTGTCTTTAGTTTCGTCCACTACATTTTCCATCTCACTATTTTTACAGCAATGACATTGAGAATCATTACCAGCAGTAAAAATCAATAATTTCTAACTCTTTGAAGGCAAGTAAAACCACAGATGAAGTAGCTCCATAGACATCCAATTTCATGCTATTATTTGGACATACATTTTTGGAGACGAAAACGCTTTACCTTGGAAACAAGGCTGTGGTACGGGAGGCTCTAGCGTTGTACTTCTACATTTCTGCGCTGTGAACTCTTCTGCACTTGTCAACTTGATACAGAATCAACTTGTTTTAAAAATTAATAGTACATGTGAAATCAGAGTTATACGGTAGGAAACTGAAAATACTCATCTTTTAAATTGGAAATAGGTTATTAGAATGTGTGTCCGATTGCGCCATATATGTTGGGTATTTTTGTGAAACTCTTTCACATATGGAAACTGCTAGAATTCCGCATTTAACTTGATGCGAATCACTCACACAGAGTGACCTAGAATTATTTCATAAAAAAAATGTATTGGGATTTGCACAGATGGTGAAAAAGTGGTGACAGGCAAAAATATTTGTTTTAAATTTGTTAAAGCTGTTGGTAATAATCATGCAACTTTTACACACTGCATGGTCCAACGAGTAGCTCTTGTAACAAAAAAATTTACAACAGAATTAAACTATGTGCTTCGGGATGTTATTTAATTAAATAAACTTTATTAGCAGTAGTGCCCTTAACGGTCGCTTATTTTCATATCTCTGGAAAGACATGGATTCAGAATACAAAAACTTGTATATTCAAAATATGCGTATCTCGTGGTTCTGCAGCCATAAGTAAAAGGGAAATAAAGATGTTTTTCAACGTTTCGGTAATATACAGTAGTACATTCGAGCGCCCTATAATTAGTCGATGATACCCGATCGCGCTATGGTTTGGTTTTTCGTTATGTTTCGGTATAACAGCAACTATTGTTATTTTAAGAATATCACTAGCATACTTATTATTTCTCTTTATATGCGGATTTAGGGCTGCAGTTGGGTACTGCCAGATGATGCAGTGCGCATTAAACGTTTTCAAAGATTATTATATAAAAAAAGTTTTCCTTAGCTTACGAAGATGTAAATTAGTTAGCTTCAGTAGAAAGGAAAATATAACATAACTATGCTATATAGATTAAAGCATCTCAAATCAAACACGGATATTGTAGTTTGCAAGCAGGTCCTATTTTAATCTACTGTAGTCGGAGCAACGGAAGGAATATTCGTTACCCTCAGGACATGGCCATGTTGTGGCTGTAATTGACGTTTTAAGTTTTGACGAATTCACAATGGGCATACAGTGTATTTTTTTTATAGATACCTCATGGGAAATAACACGTGCTTAATTACCTAATAATCAGAAGTCTCGCATAATTTTACATTTTTGAAAAATATGAAAGCCCAAAAATGTCTACCTACACTATAACAGAAAAGTAATAAATGTAATATGTCATCTTCTGCTCGAAAAACTTTGAATTCGAATTCCCAAATCCTCCAATCCCAAATCAGAAGACTATTTTGAGAACTTACAACTTTATGACTCATGAGTGTGAAAATAAAGTACGAAGAAAAAACGGAAAAACCGTGTTGTGACTGAAGTGCTCGAACAAAACGTGTGCTTTCTTAATTGAAGAAGAGTGTTCTAGTAATGAAAAAATTATCGCACCAATTCCAGGTTTCTAGAGGTGAAAGCTGTACAGCTTTCAGCAACTTTCCCTGAGTGGAATTCTGTGAATGCTGGATAAACACAACTAATGAAAATCCTAAACCCAATTCTATTCTCTGATGAGAACATTTATGCTCACTCGAAGCGGAAATACCCAAAATACTAGAATATGGTCGAGAACAAATCTTTACTTCTTTCAACAACCACACCCGCATTTGCCCCAAAAGGTCAATATGTGGACAGGAATAGTTATAAATCATATTATTAGACCATTCTTTGTAGAGGGGTTATTAAATCATCAAAAATATTTTCAGCTGCTAACTGACACAATTCTTCTAGCTGTATAAAGAATTCCAATAAATGAATAACTTTTCAGCACGAGGGAGCTCCTCCTCCTCGTAGTACACGGGAAATTACAGAATTTTTATACACTTATTTTCGCAATGAATGGATCGGGCGAATTGGACCACTAAAATTGCCAGCTGGAAGTTACCAAGCTACTAACGTATGTGATATTATTAGAGACAAGCCTCGAGATTTAAAGGAAATGAAAACTACAAGCAATGTAAAAAGATATTTTCCGTCACTGTTTAGCAACTTTTTGCGAGCAATCTAAACATTTTCTGAAACTGCTAAATTACCTTATTATTCTTTTTATTAAAAAAAAATAGGGATTCTAACGTCTTAAGGTTGTTAAATTTTCTAGTACATGCTGTAAACCACAGATATGCCAATAATTATCCAAAAACCTAAAGCAGAATGACCATTAACACGAGATCATGCTACTTCCTATCAGGCATCTATAAAAAAATACACTATGTATTTTCCTTCAAACGAAAGAAATTTGGCTTAAAATCCTATTATCTAGGTCACTTAATAAACCGAACGGCACGCAGACCAAGTACTAACTATGTCTTCTACTAGAGTTCTACTATCTGATTCACGATAAATCTTCTAATAAAGCATTGTATACTTAATAAATATAGGAGCACCGATGATTTTTAGTGTTTAGTAGATCAAATTAAATAAGTAGGAGTACAAAAGAACGAATATCTAATGAATATAGTCTTCACGATCTTTGGACAACTCAAAAGATTATTGAAACTAGAACTTAAAAAATTACTTTTTTTGTAAGAGAAATAAGTAAAATTTAACTTAAAAAACGTGATTAGTTTCATGATTTTTCAATATCATTTGAACTTTCTAAAACATTGTAAAATAACAATTAAATAGAAAATGAACAAGATTTTGCGCAACGAAGTTTTCGTGAAACAATTTTTGCATTGTGAATTCAACGACTAGATATTAGGGCCCATTGTAAAAAGTGGTTTGCAATATAACTGTAACTAACTATAATGCTGTAATTAATTGTAATGCAAAGTTTGTAGTGCTCTCATATTTTCACTGTCAACACTGAAAGAGAAAACAACTTACCAATTGGTTTCAAGCCCTCTTCGATAATTGACGAATTACTAAGGAATAGTAACGTAGTAACAGCGTTTCTCAACTGTTTCTACCACATTGAAGTAACAGGGAAATTAAAATTAGTGAGTACCAGTGGCTTATCTTAGCTCGTTATTGAACAAATAACACCAAGTATTCAACGTACCAAATCATAAAATAAAACAAAAAAGCATTAATATAAATTGGGATCTGTTCTTTTACCTATTCCAACTCTTTTTATCAATTTGGAAGTCTGTTTGTTGGAGCTAAAGCTTTTCATTAAACACGTGAGCATATTTGGTTGCCTACATTAAGTAAACCTAAACTTTGTACTAGCCTATTTATGAAATTCTTCCACTTACGTATTAGTAATGGCACTTTAATTAATTAGCTGTTAACTTCAAAACATTTTCATTCGTCTGTCTTCCATTCAAGACAAAAGCAACAAGACGCCAATAATTTTCTCCGTATTCCTCGATAGAACGAAAATGAAGACAAAGCGAAACAAATTAAAAAGGAGAGCTTGCTGTACGCATCAAAAGCTCCTTTGTCTCCGCTAAGAGAGGAGAATCAACATCGGCTGAGGCTTCGCGACCTATCGTCGAAGAAAATCACTTAACCTACTTTTGATAATTGAAAATTTCTGAAGTTTACGGGAGGAGAGGTCGTAAAACTTTTGAATCGAGAAAAATAAAAGTTCACGCCGCACTTCGTTTATTTTTACATGGCATGAGATAGATGCATGTATGTATACACTATGTATTTACGTATATACATCGCGGTCCATAAATTTAAATACAGCAACTAAAATAGCATAAAATCGCCTCTTAATAAAGATGGTGTACGTGAACGTTAACAACCGTTATTAAAAAATTCATTGAAGACAATAATAACTTCTTATTTTTGTAATTGGTTATACAGGGTGTTACGAAATTCCCGGTCACGTACTCTGAGATAACGTTAACATAGAAAAACTGAAATGAATGTATCTACGATTTTTTAATTTAGCCAATATTATAGCAATTTTAAGAATGAAAAATAACACGTACACATTTTTAATATTAAACAACTGAAAATTTATAACATAAAACAGTTTACAACATTTTGGTAAACTTGCGCTTTTAAAACGCCCCATACGAACAAATCCCACATCTGGTGATCGAGGTGGCCAAGGTATTTTCAAGATAATGCTGTACAATTGATACAAAATGGGGACCGCCCCATCGTACAAAATCATATTTTTTCAGAGATTTAGAGGCACGTTATCCAAAAATTTTGGAAGCTGTTGCAAAAAAATCGAAATAATTCTTTGCATTTATGCGGTACCGTAAAGTAAATAAGCTGAAAATAGTGATAATAACACTTGTAATAAATGTGTTCTGATGTAACTTTACCAGTCGTTCATTCGATAACCCCAAATATTTAAACCAAAGCGACGTTGGCGATTTTTAGGCATCATTAAATGTAGATTCTCACAACTCCTAATATTTCTTGTGAATATTGAAAATGCCATATTGGGTAAACAAAGATTCATCTGTCCACAGAATGGAATCTTGGGTGTTCAAATTGTATTTTAAGTACCAGTCACAGAATGCTTGCCGAAGTGAACCGTCGTTATCTTCCATACACTAGAGTCTTACGAAATGATATGGATGCCGTTGGTCACGTTTCAGAGCACGCCATACGCGAGCTTTATTTGTTCTTAGTTCTCTCGCAACGCGTCTAGTACTTCTTGAAGGATCGTTTCTTATCAAATCAATGTCTGCATCATCACGTAAATGAGTTTTCTAGTCTCCTGAAGTCATTTGGCATTTGGCAAACGACACCAACGCCCAGAACAATCGCGCCGTTTGATCTGGGGCTATTATTTGAAGAACCAAAAGCTATCAACATATCGTAATGTTTCCCATTAGTTTTGAGCTATTAGTTCAAAAGTTAAAATACAAAAATCGTTTGAATGACAAGGGTAGAAATGTTAACTAGTTATTATGCTGCTGCCAGAAGACATTTTAATCAACTGTTATAAAGTGTTTTATGTTATAAATTTTCAGTTATCTAGTATTAAAGAGGTTTTTAAATTTATTTTTCATTTTTAAAATTGCTAAGATAGAAATTATTGGTCAGATTAATAAAGGGTAAAGGAACATTCGTTTCAGTTTTTGATGATTAACGTTATCCCATTGTCCATGTCCGCGAATTTCGTAACACCCCGTAGATTTATATGTATTTACAGCTATCTAAAATGGTTTAATTAATAATATCCACCTTTACCGTTTAATGTTTTTCATGGAAGAAAACAAGAGTTATTTAATATTTTCACTTTAAATATACCTCACTGGTAAGTGCTCAGCGTAATATATGGGAAAATTAATTTGTCTTCAATACTTGTTGTTACTGCTTCTCTTTCTAAACATTTAGAATAGACCATTAATTCCTTAATACTATCACAGACTTAAGTGGTGACGCATTGTTTTGTATACGATTTTATTTTTTGGTAGCCTGGTTGCTATCGTAACGTACTCGCACATTAATTTTATATTGCTGTCATTACTTCGGTCATTTTTTCGTTTTGGGATACTACCTAACAATATTAAGGGGTCATCTTCAAACTGGCTACAAAATAAAAAGTCTATATTGTTTTTAGAGTATGAAAGCATCTACTGGGAGCACAAATTTCCTCCATCTTTTAAAATAAAATTCTAGTTTGTAGCAATATTTTCTGGGCTAGACACGGAAACAAGCCTTCTAAGATGCTTATCTTTGATGGGGATTCTACCTTCCTTAATTCAGTTAACCAATAATTTTAGTTGCTTCTTTTTCACATCCTAAAAAGATAAGTAGTAAACTTTGGATTTTGTCCAGCGCGAGCCGACTAGGAGAAATTGTCAGTTATGTATAATGTGTTTAATTGCATATTAAGGAAAGGTTAAAAAATAGGAGTAAGCTTCAGTTTGCTGTGCTTTTTCCTAAATTTTTGTTGTATTGTTTCTATTGTTTTTGCGTTATTGCTAGTGCTGCTACACTGGGAAAAAAATTCGTTGAATCAACCAAAAGTTGATTGATTCAACCAACTTTGTTTGTTAAATATACTCAACACTCCATATTTGGTTTGAAAGAAGATATGATTGGTTGAACCTCTTGAACTGGATCAACTTTAAAATGAATGTTCAACCAACCTACTCTAGATTGTTGGGAGAAAGCAGAAAAAAATACAGGCGTAATCAAAAATTAACACGTGTGTATAAGGAAACAATCTTCTTGATAACCGGAAATAAAATAAATACGAACGCGGACTGCGCAAATCTGAATGTGTGTTATCTTAAATAAAGAAGAGTATCTTTATGGAACAAATATTGATTTGATTTAACAAGAATAATTTAACCAAACCTAATGTGTTCTGTTGTGTGTTGAATGCTCAGTTATGTGTTGAATGGACATGTTTTTAGTAGAATGAACACATACTTCATGGTTTGTTGGATGGATCAATTCTTTTCTCTCAGTGTAGATATCCGAAAAAATTGTGAGTCGGATGTCCGAATCCAAAACATCCGGATATTCGCAATATGCTAAAAGCCATCGTGCCTCGAAAGTAGTTGAAGCAACAACATTAATTAGTTAAGAAATTAGCAACAAAATAAGTCGTTTAGTTTGTATTGATATCTGCAGTAGATCAAAAGTTATAGGGGGAGGCTACGCTAGCTTAATATTAAGCATAGCCACGGTTTTCTCGGAAATGGCTTAGGTAACAAAATCAATTCTTGAGTAACGAATTAGCAAAAAAATATACGACTGCTCTCCTGGTGGGCTTACGATGTGGCACGCCAGTTTAATATACATGAGTAGTACAATCCTTCATAGTAGAGATCCTTAGAAAATCTATTCAGATCCTTTATCAAAACTAGCTTTTGTGTTAGTTTCAGTGTAGAACCGAATAAATTACCTATTTGTGACATCAAATTCTTTACACCGTTCCCTAAATTATGAATAATAATTCGGGTAGTATGGCAAACACTATCTGCAATTCATTGACACATTAAGTCATGTTTCTTCATCTGGCATAAACAGCAACGGAGAGAATTGTGGAATTATATTTGATGCTGAAAATGTTCTACAGATCTTACTCAATTTGTGGTACATAATTTTATAACACCTGTTAAAAGGTTTTTTGTTTTACAATGTTTTAATATTTACGCTGTGTTATTGTACCGAGTACAGTGTTAGAACTTTCTACGTGTTATATATGAATATGTATATCTCCGATCGGGACTGAATGTTAGTATTCCCTTCTTGCGCGACGCGAGGAAGTGCTAACTCTAGTGATAACAATTTAGGTCAGCATATTTACTAACTAATGTAAACATACAATCGGTTGGGCAAAAACGTATCGATGTTATTTAAACTTTCAAATCATAGTGATCGTTATCTCCATGTGAATGGCTTTCTTAGAGGCTAAAACGTATTATCAAAATTACATAGTTCCAATACTTTAGCACTAATACCCAATATTTACTTCTTTAATGTTTTTGTTCTCGTTCGATTTGGACACTGAAGGATAACAAATTTACATTTAAATTGTTATCATGGTCGTCAATTGAAACTTATTTAACAACTATGTATCTAACAGAGACAAGAAGTACTGTACTAGACTATAAGTGTACCGCCTTAAACCTCGTATGAATTTTTCTCAACTGTTTTAAACGCGTATTAAATCAGATTTAGTTGCCAATAGGTATATAATAGCTATCTACAATTAGTAACCCAGTATAGCTGCTACCATTTACGGCAGGATAATCGAAACCTCTACGACGTTCGACAATACTTATTAGTTCCTGACACATATCAGTTAAATACGAATCAAAGGGCATTGACTTGTATTGTTTATCGTTGGAGTATAATAAACTTCCCTTTTTTCCGTCTTTCACCACATCCGGAAATTTACTGTAGTCTGGTAAAATATGTGTTTTTATTTTGATGAGAACACTAAATATTTACACGATATGTTATACTTTATACTTTAACCAAAAATCATTAGCGTTTTCAAGTTATTCACACGACTTAGTAACAGGTGACTCGGACTTCTTATCTTATCGTAGAGATTTGCGCACTGCTTCCAATTTATTTTATTCTCTAAATACGGAAGCGTAGTCAATTTCAGTCAATTGAAGAGAGAGAACTTTTCAAAAGTGAGAATATTTACTAGCGAAACAGTAAAAAGCCTCAATTGTGCCTTAACTGCATACATTACTACGTTGTAACCGTATATGATCTTGAAAAAAGATAATAAAACGTGACGATAGACTGCTTTGACTTTCTGCTTTAAGGGATAGATACGCCAGCGCTAGAAAAGTAACTGATACGTGATATGCTGTTGCAACCAACTGTATGTCGTAGAATTAGATCATTTGATCTAATATTTTATCGACGACAATTAGTGTTGCCTTTAACAATTGAACATCGTGGTCAACGTTTGCAATGGTGCATGAACTGTCGTAACTGGAGCCAGGAATAGAATTCTGGAACCAAACATCATCGAGATGTTTGGTTCCTTTCAATCTCTAACATTTAATAGAAAAAAGCCTTTAAGGCCTACTATACTAATACCAATACTAATTTATTGCATAGTCGTTTGCTGAACAAACTGTTTTTAATATGACAAGAATCCTTCATTCATCCACTTAGTGGAGAGATGAGAATTGCCGCTGTGAAGAGATGGAATAAAACCAAATGAACAGCACCGAACCAGCGAAGATTATTAAGATTCCGGAGATTGTTCACAAGAGGCCTTCGACATATTGTTGGAATTGAACATTGTCGCCTAAAGCAGCACTTCTTCGGGATTAATCAAAACCGTACCATGAAGCGCCTGCCAAATTAAAGACGAAGCACTTATTCTGCAAGTGGCGTCATTTACAAAGCGTATGCTGGGTTGAGAGCGGTTGCGTTGCAACCTCAAAGCACATGGACTCCCCGGCATAGACAACACGTAAATTCTGTGACATCCATCTCACCCCATTCCACTTTACTGTAATGTTTCTAACTTTGCAAAGGTCAGTTCATGGATGAAATAATACTATAAGAACCGAATATCGTCAAAACTAAATCAAAGTCGACAACAATATTGCAGCATATGGTTTGGAGCTATACACATGCATTGTTACTTAAGCATTTCCAGATTTTAATGCGCTTCACGCTCGAATGGAGGTTAGAAGAGAGGAGAAAAAAATCAACGGCAAAAATGCGGATATGCACCCAACGGCAATGGCCAACAACAACCTGTACATGTTCGTAAGTTACACGTCGAATCGAAAATCGTGCCCTCGCCGCTCTAAAATTCCGCAGACATGGAGAACGTGCTCAAAATAGATAAGGCGCGGACGAGACCCGGTATCGATACGCTCTCGAGAAAACTCGACGGGAAGCGAGAGTACCGAAGCAAATAGAGATCCATTTATAACACTTGTAGGCACAAACTCTGTCATTCTTAAGTTTGATACATTAAGATCTAACGTTAAAATTGTCTCGAACTCTCTGGGCGATAAAATCACTAGGAGCTAATATGAACACACGTTTGAAACAGTAGATGGCGGTTACAGCGTCATAAGATGTGAGTACCTCCTGAATTAAGAAGATGATAATGCATAATATATGTATTTCACAATATATGTTTTAAAACATTCCATTCCGGCGAAAAATTGAATTACAAGGAATTAGCCATATTTCGATTAACACGAATTAGACTTGAATATTGAATGTATTCTGTATTCTCTTCATACCATTAACAGGAAGTTGTAATAACCACATGCTTCGTCCACAATTGTACATAAGAAACTTCAGTGCAGAAAAAAATTAGCTTCATTTGACGGCATCACTCTGTTTCCGTGTTTCTATTGTAATTATGGATGCTGTACGTAAAGGCCACGGAAGTATTCGCACAGCAAGCTCCTCTAGCAACTAACACTCTGGAGCAAGTAGATCGTTTTAAGTACCTGGGAGTAACAATTCGAAGCAACGGAGAAATGGAGGAAGAAATAAATTAAAGAATAAGCAGCGCAACATGTTGACAAAGTAAACGATGCTCTCGACAAGATATTTGTTGGCTATCAGAAAATAAGTAACGGCACAGAATGACCATATAGGAGTGATATCTGGGTACCGAATAACAGTTTAAATAGACCTCTGGCGATGAAGGTGAAATATTTAAGCAGAGCATAAGGAGGATATAATGATAAAAAACGAAAAACTTAGGAAAGAGTTAAACGTAAAGCCTTTAACAAACACAATCGAGAAACAGCAGCTGAGATGGATTGAACATTTAATAAGATTGAAAGAAGTAAGGCCCGTGAAAGCTATGTGGGGGGCGAGACCAAAGATGAAAAGAAATAAAGGGTATATCCCGAAGAAAGACACGGTGTGGAACAAAACAAGTAAGTCTGCAAAGAACAAAAAAAAAATTGAGAAAATTACTGCATAAAGACTGAATAATAGTTACCATTTCATCTAACGATGGGAAACAATAAAATTCTGAAAATTTGGAGTAAACATAGTTACTTAGACCGGAAAAAGAAATTCCGGTGCAATCTAATTACTCTAATTTTCGCCTCGACATGAAATTTCGATTTGAATTTAAGAATTTAAAAACAGGTAGAGCAATGTTGCCTTGCATTTTTTATTACATGTAGAATTTGTTTTAGATTACTTTAGATGTCTTGACTTGTGTTGTACATAAAATTAATACTAAAGTATTGCTGCATTTTTAATATTATTGTACTGGATTAATTAATTAAACTAATTAAAGTTTCTTCAATTGATTTTCCAATTTATTTGCCAATTTCTGGTATAATATTACTACTATTATTTGTAATAATTTTGATGTGGCGTCTTTACTTAATTTTATTCGATTTTCTTTCTGTACCAGATTTATAGTAGGTATCATAGAAATACCTTCTGCTTTTCGACAGCTCTGATTAATTTTAATGTTAGCTTCCATAGCAACGAAAGCTTATAGGTTCCCATTCATTTATTTAGTTTTTATTTATTTCAGTTATTTTTATAAGAAATATTACAGCAAGTTATTAAGTACACTATCTTGTTTGAAAATCGCAAACCTGGTGAAGCTTTATATTAAAAAGAAAAATCTGGACGTAGAGGATTTAGAAAATTACCATTTAAAATTCAGATCTTTCAATTTCTTTTAACTAGAGGTATAAAGTACTTCCATTAAGAATCTCGTAACTTATTCTATTCACTGCATTTCAATACGATTGGTTAATATCTTTTGAGGTTATTTTCATCGTTTTCCGCAGCATCGAAAATATGACGAGTTTCCCATTTTAATTGAAAAATCTGGACTTTCCCAACAAGATAGTTTATGAGCAATCGCGAGAAAGCTTTGTTGAAACTGTTCGTTCGAATAAGAGTGCTCGATGTGCCTATTTGTTTTTGTTCATTGCTTCTTGAAAGAGGTTCCATTGTAAACTTTTAAGAGCCACTTATTGATTCTTTAAACTTCAGACTTATTGATTTGCTATTAGCATTATTATGTGAAAGCTTTTAACATTTCATATAATTTTTGCGATAATTATTCAGTTGTTATGTGTAGTGACTTGCTGTTTCTTGTGTGCTTCATTATACTAAGTTATTGATAGTATAAGCTATATAGGTTAATTCGTACTCATACTAATTAGGTAGTGTTTTTAGAGAGTGCTAACGGGTGATCCCAAAACTACGAATATCGAAATCCTACTCCGAATAATAATTAAGCCTGCAGAAACGAGTTTTATCGACTTTCGCGGAGTCTGTCTGTCGCGCAGCTCGTTTCTGCAGGCTTACTTACGAGAGTGGGTTCGTGTTGGCTACTGGTTTTCTCGAGAGTCGACAAAACACGAGTCTGTCTAGGGTTCGCATTTAGATAGCTGTCTCGGAAATTTCAGTATGAGTATATGTACACTTCGGAAAAAGCTGCGACAATTTTTTTTAATCCAGATTTATGAAGTGCTTTTACTCATTGTTATTTCATAGTTCTTTTGTCAGTTTTGCCTATCAGCTGGAATCCTCCTTACAGTAATGTCTGACTCTTCTGAAAATTCCTTTCCATGGAATTTATATAAATCATTAATCAATGACTAATTTCCAAAGATTAACATTGGAAGTCGCTGTGGTAATAGTCTTTTTTTTTCATGGAAAAGTCAACCAATTAGAGCGAATTTAGTGCCCTGAAATTTGCTTTCAAATAATTCGTGATTTTGATCAACCAAACGGGTACTCTTTGAACGGTTTGTGATGCTTGCATGGAAAAGTCTAATACGAAATGATACAATCAATGTCCGTGTAAATTTAAACTACTAGTTAGATCAGAAATACTTTTCTGTGAATACATTTCCATAACTTCGCTTAAGAAGGGAATGTTGACCTTGGCTGCATAGATCGCTCAACCAGGACTGAAAACAATTATACTTAACGAAGGTGCATAGTGGATAACCAAGTATTAAAGGAAGCGCAAGGGTAAGAGAAAATGGATATTCTACGTCATATTGCTACTTTAAGCACGGATAATAAAATGAGGTACCATACAGTAGACTTATTGAAATGCAAATAATGTCGTAAATGATTCTGGTTTGTCGATAGAAAATAATATAATTTATGCCAGTTCAGAGTTAACGACTAGTGTTAATATGAAGCGTAATTTTAGTCAAAAGCATTTAATTACTTAATATTAGTGTTCACGCTAGTCAGTCATAATATACCATATAATACGCTCGCTATTCTGCTAATTATTTTAGTCAAAATAAAAAAATTGTACAGGTATTTTTGAGTTTCCCTGGTTGTTGTACTTAAAATTTACATTGAACTGTACACCATTAACTAACAATGAAAAATGTCATTTATGACAGTTTATAGAAGCGAAAGTAAATGGTTTGAATCTTGGACACAGAAGCGTCGTAAAATTTCCATCGAAAGAAGAATGTCCATGGTGACAGCGTATGAAGAAAATAGTCCATTTCAAAGTAAAATATTGGTGTAAACAATTCAATTATGATGACCCGAAATGCGGAAGACCTCTGGAAACACAACCTCAAGAAATTATCAATAACGTTGAGGATTTAGTGTTGACTAACCGCCGAGTAAAGCTTTCAGCTTTGCCAAAGACATATAAATATCAGAAACGAGTGTTTTTAAAATTCAACACGAATGTTGGGGGATGAGGACAGTGTTGGCATGATGGATTATCAGTCTTGATCAAAAACTGTATAGACGACAAGTTTGCGAGGAGTACTTGGTTGCTTTATCCTGGTGAAGATCGTTAGAATAATAATCGAGAATGAAACCTGGTTACACCATTGAAGCTCTCCCACGAAACAAAGATCCATGCAATCGATTCGTAAGGGCTCTCCACCATTCAAGAAGACGGAGAAACAATTCTCTGCGGGGAAAGTAATGGACACAATTTTGTTAGACGCGAAAGGGATTCTTTTCGGGTATATGCCAAGAGAGACTACAATATCAGGGAAAGAGGCCCCACAATTTTGCTCAAAAGATTGTGCTTCTGACACAACCGCAAGGTTCGTAAAACACGAATTGTTCAAGCAGTAGTCAATGAGCACGGATTTGGGGAATTTTAACAGCCTTTAGCTTTTTCCAAAACAGAGAGAGCATCGCTCTTTATCGAAGTTCCAATTCTAAATTTCTCCGTCTAATTTTAAAAACTTTTAACCCTGCAGATACTTGAGTGTAGGCTTTCACGACCGTACGACGTTTCGCTAACCATGCTGTCAGCTTCTTCAGAAGATTTCTAAAGACTGACACCAGTCTTTATAAATCTTTTACTAACCCTGCAGGTGTCGAATAATCTCTATTCTCTATTATGGATAGATATATAAATAAATCAGGTTGCATATAGTAAGCAAAATTTCAGTATCCATGATACTGCGGTGCGGAATATCTATCAGCTTAATAATATATATAATTTATGTCATCCTAAGAATCATCATCGTATGTTAAATATTTTGCAAGAATCGATATTTCAATCACTATGCAACATTCCAATATTATTTGTAATTGTTCGAAGGGAACGAGCCTTTCTTTTGAGAAGGAAACATTGTTTAGTATTGCTTCTTGATAGTTTATCAATTATTGGGTAAGTAATATGACGTTAGCCAAAATAATTACGTCAACCTAAAAGAAAAAAATCTATTAAATAAACCTGCAAGAAATGATTTTTTTTCCATTTCGTGTTTCCCCATTTTCCCCATTTATGGTTCACGTATTAATCCATGCATAGCACCTAGCTTCAGTAGTAATTCAAGCAATGCAACACACATATGAAGAACGCAATTAATAACGCATTGAATGACCGTTATGACAGCGGAACTCGCAGTATGTGATCACATGAATGGCCCAATCAAGGACGTACATTCATCTTACTCTTTCAACAAAATGACATAATTCCTGATTATACTCATCGCTGTACAAATTTGAAGCATTTCAATGACATAATCGCAACGTTCGGCGCGATTGGTAGCAGCCGACTTTTGCTTCGGCACCCACGTGTTGTCGATAACCAGTAGGCAGTCCGACAGTTAGTTGCTTGTTTGGTTCGCAGTTTGTTCGATTTTGCATCCGCAATGATCGGCGAGGACAGTCGTGTCCGTTGAACACAATGAGACGCTCCAGAATTGATTACTCAGCGCATACAAATCGTATTTATTCATTGCGACAACGTAGGGTACGCGGTGGAGTATTGCGGTAGCGTTTCGGGCGAATTCAAGATTATTGGAACGTGATTGCCATGTCTTATTACTTAGCTAAAATGTCCGGAAAACTTTTTTCGGGTACAACCATTAGAAATGGATTCTATAGATTACTTCGGAGATTAAGGAAATTTGTAAATTGCTACTGTGGTACAATGTAAGTTATTCAATACGTAATTCATATGACACTATTTAATCTCGGGCAGCACACCTCTACTAACACAAATCGCAAATCAAAATTTACGTAGAATATAAGGCAAAAGCAGCTTTGAAAATAGTGTTCTCAATCTTCAATTTGAAAAATATCTTTACTCGTTGAACTATTGAAAGCTCAGGTAAAAATTGTAAGCTTGTCATTGATGTATTGAGAGAAACTCTCAAATACTGCAGGTTTACTTGAGACAACAAATATCAATAATAGTTTGTAAAATACAAAAATCACCTGAAAGTTCCGGTTTTGTTGCGCAAGAGTTGCTTAGATAATCTTGCACCTCCCTTAATCTCCGGACCTACTCGCAAGAGGTAGACAGAAGTGAAAGTATGTTTTACGTTCAAATAAAATTCATAAAAATAAGACCTACTACGTGAGCTACCTTTCAATACTTGCAAATGATTTTGATTGATATCAGTAATATGTTTTTGTAAATTTGTGACTTTGATTGTGTGGAAAACACCATTAGAAACATATGTAATGTTAGAGTTGATTAATGAATACCGTAAAGATGGGGCTATTTGAGATCCTTTTTTTAATAATTTTACTGTAAATTAGAATATTTTCTTTCTTGATGCATACTTGGATGTACGGCGCCATTGTTGCTTGTTCTATGAAGTACGTATAAAGTCTGATTTGCTTATTCATTCTACAATCACCACTCATTCACCAACTGTACAGATGTTCCAATTTTTTGAATCACAAGGTTGTTTAAGATAGGCGATCATCGCTGCTCTCAGAGAGCACATCACTTCGTATTGATCATTTGAATCTTCAAACAGTCGCAGATCTAAACAATCAAAGGGATAGCTCCTGCTACAAACCATATCAAGGTGCTGAATAGAAGTATGTTTTCCCTCACTTTTAATAACACATAGACGTCCAGCTGTTGGCTGGGTTATGTTCTGTTTCAAAACTCGGCTACCAATAGTCGATTTTAACACTCCCCTTTTTTCTGAACCTTCTAATATTTTTAGTCTCCTACTTCCTCCATCCCCTTTGTAGCATACTTACGGTGCATGATCTATACGGCGTCTAGTTTTTACCCTTCCAACAGTTGAAAAAGGTTTTAACATTTCGGACCATTGCCTTTCTGAAAAAAAGAAACAACTACAAATGCAAGCAATTCTTGAATGTTCCCAAATAGCCCATTCCTAGCGTCCCAGATAGCCCCACTTTACAAAACAAATTGCCCAAACCATGAGTAGTATGGTGGTCCCGACATGTATACCAAATAGTTCCACTTAACGGTACAGTACAAGAGATCAATCAATCAATAATTTTTCACAGAAACGATTGACGAAAGCAACTAGCATGACGCAGTTTTAAAGCACTTACATAATCGCTTGCCACAAGCAAATATCGTCAACACATTTACTTAATTAACTGATGATTTTTTAAATGTGTCTAGCATTTATTTCTGACATCTATTTACATTACGGCATAAAGTGATGTATTATTATTATTGGGTCATTTGTAATTATAACCTGTAATGTCTTAGATTCTTATGACTCTAATGAGACGGGTACAATTCAACTCAAATATTCAAAAGCACTTATTGGTAAGGTGAGATATTCTCACTGAATAAATAAGAACACGTGAACGAAAAAAGAACTTGATGATTCATTCTGTATTTTATGTGGGATCATATAAAATTACAAGCATTAATTTACAACATGTATGTTATATTTTACAAACCAAAAACCTTCAGCAGGTGACCAGTACCATAAATATCTAACGGACGTAAAGTTCCTGAAGCCCATGATTTTTGTCATTGTTTTCGGATATTAACTTGTTAAGGAAAAGTCAAGACAAATATTTGAGGGAATTGGCTTGATTATAAATTCATAAGATTCAGTCACGACGTGACCTCGAATCAAGGATGTTTCAAACTTCGTTGCGAATATCGCTTATTATTCTTGATGACAAAAAATGTAATAATGTATATTGCAAGCAATTCCGTTAAAGACAATAAATAACATTTATTAAAAAATAAATACCTTATCAGTTCGTAGCACGAGATCTGGTAGTCTTTTTGTTTTATGTCATCCTTCTATAACATATTAGTTTTTGAGATAATTTGAGATTTTTGCGAACTTCCGCTGTTTCTATAACGGTTAATATTTTAACGTCTTACACGGTAGAGCGGTGATTCAAACTTTGTCGATTGAGTATTCCCTGGAGTTTCTGACAATATATCAGCTAGCGTCTACAAGAAGGCAATCGAAATCCTTGACATGTTTAATTCTTGCTATTTCAAATCAATCATTTTTTGGTAAATTAAACTCGAATAAAGAACATAAACATTATTACTAAAAGGAAAATGAGAAGTAAGATGGAAATGCTAATGATATACATTATAGATGGAACAGATTTAAAAACACATTAGTCAAGATAGCAACGTATGTATGCGGGATGATTAAAATTGGAAAACAGTGCAAGTTGGTGGAGTAGGGAAATTAAGTGTAAAACTAGGGAAAAGAATAAACTGTAGAAAAACTAACAAGACTATAATAAATATAAGGAACACAGAACTGTAATCAAAAATAAAATTTAAGAAGCAAAAAATAAGGCTTAGGTGATTTTGGAAACAAGATCAAAGAAGACTTCAAAGAAAATCGAAAGCTAGTTTATAAAACACTAAAAAGACATTCTGAATAAAACAGAAACGCCAGTTAAAATGTTTAAAGGCAAAAATGGAAAATTAATCACAAATGAAAGCGACATAATGTACCCATGGCAAGAATACGTTATTGAGATTATTAAACAAGCCAAGTGATTTACAGACACCAACCCACAGCGTAAATTAAGAAAGGGTGATACGGATAAAAGGAAATAAAGAACGGATGGTTTTAGAAAAAAAAATAGTAGAATAATATTAAATGAGGCAGTAATGAAGTTTAAGGTTGCCATTGCTCCAGGGGTAGATGGAATGAAAGCAGAATTACTTAAATATGTAGAACCCATAGGGAAGAGATCTTACGAGTATTAAAAAAAAAAGCTTTAAAAAGTCGTATAACCAAAGCTCGGTGACGAACAAAGTGGACTTAAAGCCAACACGTGGTTAATAATGTTGGGATAACATTCAAAGTTTGGCTATCTACTTTAAACTCATTTATGACTCCGATGAAGCTTTAAAATAAAAGCAAAATATCGTTGAAATTTAAAAGAGTTTGCTCGACATCTCGACATTATTAACCACGTCAAAGTGTTTTAAGGTAGCCCACAGTGTAAATGACAATACCTTCACAAAGCCATTGTCGCCGGAAATATTTCTTGAGTTTATTGATTTGAAGAGAGCTTTTGATATGGCCAGCAGAGAAAAGTTGGGAAAGTCTAATAGCTAAGCCTGTTGATTCAGATTTGATTAAAACGATTAAAAGTCTTTGCTTACAGAAACACAAATAACAAGTCGGAACATGGTACCAAATAACTAAAAAATTTATAAATAGAGAAGCAGTAATTTTACTATAGACTATAGGAAGACCAGTAAAAATAGGGGCCTGTGCCTTCGCGGACGGCATCCTACTATTAGCAAGAAATCCCCAAACTCTAGAGAGAAATATCAAGGTGTAAGCAACCATATCAAGCAAATACAACCTATTTATAAACAAGAAGAAAACCAGTGATGGAAGTATCAAGTGGGGATAGGCAACAGTTAAATATTAAAGCAAACAGAGAAAACCTAAAGTAAATTAACACTTATCAGTATTTGGAAATAACTTTAAGCAATAAAGGAACACGAAACGAAGACATTACGAACTTTACAAAACTTATAGTATATAAAACTGTACATAACCCCATACTAACATATGGTGCAGAAAATTTAGTGTTGATTGACAGCCAAGAATAAAAATTGCAAGTTACTAAAATAAGATATGCGAGAAAAGCAGCAGGAATGAACAGGAGGATAAGAAATGAAAAAACCAGAAGTGAACTTTAAATAAAATCTTTGAAAGAAAAAAAGAAAAGAAACCTAAATGCGTGGGACACCTCATAAAAATGTAGAATAAAAGATAAGTTAAATCGATATGGGAAACAAAACGTATCGGTAAGAACAAGAAGGAACGGACTGATAGTGTTGTGGACATTGTAAAGAGAAGAAGTAGAACTTGGGAAGAGTCCAAAATGGAGGAGAGGGGTATGGTGTACTTTCGTTGAGAGTTAAAAACAAGAGGAAAACTCGAAACTTAGGGATAGAAGAGCTTGTTATAATGGAACATAATTCAGATGCAGATAAGTTTTTCGTTTAAATATACAGGATGCTAGCATAAAATATTAGAAACTTTTGTTTTGCCAAAGATATTCATTAGAACCAATGTGTAAACGTTATCTTCTTTGGTACAATTCCAGCATACATTGCCTATAAACAGTAAGTAGCAAAAATAAGCAAGGAAATATCTTGAATCATCATGGCAACGATTCCGATGACCATCTCGTAAACACTAGTTGATTTAAAAATATTTCCGTACTGCCGAAAACTCATTCGAATAAATCACCGCTCTAGCATGTAAGGCACGGTGCACACAACATGAGCAATATTTCATCGCCTGATGCGACTTTAATCCGCGCAACACTTGAGTGCCCGCTGGAACAAAACGATAGCAGATATGATAAGTAATCAACCAGCTTTTTTTATCAGTTTTAGTCATGTTGAGGAGCTTAGAAATAGATGTTATTGTTGCTTACTGATACTTGCAGCAGAGAAAATTAAACTTTCTCAACATGAACAGAAGTTTAGAGGGTTTTACAGAATGAGCTCAGACAGTTACCATGTTTTACTGAGACCGATGTCAAGTAAATTTGAGAACGAGAATACAAACTTCCATTGAAACGCAGCTGAAAGAAAGTAGACTAAATGTTCCAAACCTTTCTTGTCTACCTGTAAATACTGATCAAGGTCCTTACTACTGCGTTGGTGATGAAGCCTTTCCTTTATTACCCAACCTACTACGGTTTTCCCAAAGATTACGTTAAATTATACAAAAACAATGTTCAACTATCGTCTCTCCAGAGGCCGAAGAACTGTTGAGTGCGCATTTGGTATGTTAGCTTCAAAATTCCGCGTGTTTGAGGTGCCAACGGCTTGTGACGAAAAGTCTGTTATCACAGCAGTGAAGGCAGCATATCTACTGCACAATTTTGCTCGCCTTCGGAAGGGTAAATATTAACAACCTACAAATTTTGCTCCCACATTCGCTCTGCCAGCAATCCCTGATGGTAGTGCTCAAGTATCAACGACGCAAGCCCAAGCTGTTCAACTAGGTAATAGACTTGGTAACTAATTTCTGAAACCAGAAGAAGCAATTCCTATTCAATGTGAATATGTAGGTTTGCCATAAAAATGCCAACAAAAACTCATTTTTTGCAACGAAGTTTTTACATACACCCAGGGAAATAAACATACTTACATGTTAAATTTACATAGTTACTACAATTATTTGTAATAATTTGTAAAAATAAATGTAAAATCAAATAAACAAGTTCAAAATACATAAATAATAATGAACATAGTTTTTCTTAGCTGCGTCCTTAAGCTTTTCTGCTATTTTCTTCCGTGCAACACCTGTTATATCCGTTCTGAAATAAATTTTCAATGTACAATTCCATAACCACGGATTTTGCTTGACGAATGAAATAGTAAAACCTATGTCTTCTTGTTGGCCTGACATGGTTCCTTTCGGACGTGTCGTACGATACTACGCCTGAAGCGACCGGGTTTCTTTGCCTCCTTTACCGATGCATTTCCGATAGTTATCGGTGTAGTATCGCGATGGCGTTAGTGCCAATTGAATTGGTTGCTTTCATAACGTTTACACCAAAAACTGATCGGTGTCGAATCAAGATCGCGTTGCTTATTGTATCACTTGTATCGCCTACCGCATCGCTCCAGTATGCACCGCGCCTAAGGCATTAAACATATCCGTCACCAAAGAAACGGCGACATTTTGCAAATTGTGTTTATTAGTAGGCTTAAGGAATATTAATGAAAGATGATATGAATTAGAGAAAGACATTCAAAGACGTAGTAATACATAAATTGTTCTATTTTGAAAAACCAAACTTATATCGAGCGTTGAAGAAATTGAACATCTGCATACTTCAATATAATTTTTTTACACAGAACTTGTCTCCGAATATTTTTTATTTGAAAACCTATGTATTTGCAGACTATGTGTTTCTATTTATATTTGTTCATTTCCTTTTGCATTTTTTTTTCTGCTACTGTCGCTGTTCATTCGTCCTTGTTTATTGAAAATAATAAATCTTGTGGTACTAAGGGTTACTTATATAATCGCTTAATGAATAATCATCACCGGGTCGTAAAGATTTCAGAAAGCAACAGCAAGAAATCATTCGTATAAAAATAGTCAAGGTACAAATATGTATTACCCATTTTACACACCGTAACTATAAATTACTCGGACTGCAAAAGAAGAAAATATCAAGGAAAATCGATCCGTAATAGTAATATTATGTATTTACCCGTATATATTGCTGGTAAACCATTACAATTGCATTACACTGCGACTTGTCATTACTCAACATATATTGTTATTAATTGTCGTACACTTGCACATATCACTTCATTTCCTGCTCTCGCTCGTAGTGCCATTAAATCCTTATTTGTAGAGCTTTTTCATCTACGGTTGAGAAATAATGATCTATTACTATTTCGTGGTAATTTGCTTCTGTACACGTTGTAACCGCATATAATTACGTATTTCTTAGTTAACTGTTTATATACGTTCTACTTATGGTATATTACCTCTGAATAACGTAAACTTTGTGAGCAATAAGTCATTACTCTAATAAATGAAACTTAGTCCAAATTGGAAAATTGAATGTATGTATATTTGAGGTGGACATTTTGAAATTTTTGTAAGTCCCGTCCGGATCGACGCGTTTGTTGGATTGGCCCGCCGCATCGCATTTGCCAAACCGTTCCGTTAATTCCTCCGATTTTCGGTCCGTCAAGTCTAGTTCAACAAGCCTGTTTTGTCCATCCAAATCCGTTCGATCCTACTTCAATGTATGTAAGAATATTAAATTGTATTATTTTTAATATTAAAAAATACCAATGACAATTTACTTATTTAATCCAAGCAAGTAACATGGATATACAGGCAGAGCTTTTATGACGCTGTTTTAATTTTACGACTTGTATAAAATCATCGATAATGAATTCATGATTTCAAAGCAATGCTATTATTGGAAAATTTGAAAACATTACGATATTATTCCGTGTACTTTTACGACTGCTATCAATACTGATACAATCATCTTCTGTAACAGCTAAGAGCGGTTTGACAAGGAGCATGATTCTATACAGAATTTCATGCTTTTTTATGTACCGTGCCATACATAAAAACGTATACTTTATTTTTCAATATAACAAGTTTTATTTCTATGCATGATTCTGTACGGAAGGTAGGCTTAACATGCGCTATTGTGATTATTTATTTCTTGGCAGTTCCATTTTGAATGAGAAGGGGTTATATTTTAGGTAATGAAAATTACCTTGAAAACTTGTGTACAAACATACATGATTCTGCACAGAATAATGCATCGTGTCAAGCAGCCATAATACTAAGGAGTACGTCGGCTTATTGATAAAAGATAATACAACAGAAAAATTGAATTGAAAAGTCTGCTACTGTCCTAAACGTGTGTATATTAATGCTTGGTTAGTATAAATCGGTCAGCGACTAACATAACGCTAATTATATTTAAATACCTAATGGCTTCGTAGCATTTAACCTTCGCTCAGCAAAACATGCCACCGGGATATTCATCCAAATTTAGATGGGCCGGGGAAATACCTTAAAAAACACAATTAATACGAAAACAACAAGCAATCGGTAAGAACGACAAAAAGGGAAAAACAGATAATAGCTATTACTTTGAGGTTACAATGTCGCTACATTGGCCAGTCCTTCATTGGGGCCGGTGTAATATCCATCTTTGAACTACCTGGAGGTGTTTAGCCAAGATCGAGAGCGATGGTGGAACTCGTCGTCCTCGATCTTGGCTCTTGGCTATAATTTCGGTAAATATCGTATACACCTTACAATTGTCTGATTTTTAGAATGGATATTGTCGGCGGAGACAATACTAAGGACCAAGGCTCTTTTTTGGTCCAAGAGTTCTTGCTACGCCTTTTATGGTTCAATTCCTCTAACATATTTAAGTGGGAATAGATACTTAACTTACGCACTATTGGATTTAAAAGTACGCAGATATTTATTTATTTGTACTTGTCTTATCAAAACAAAAGTTTGGGAAG
>LR736891.1:2723252-2893776 GCA_902654985.2 Oryctes borbonicus
ATATTTATTTATTTGTACTTGTCTTATCAAAACAAAAGTTTGGGAAGAATTCACTGCCCAAACGGGTCACCCGTCCCATTTTAAAAAATACCTCCCTGCAAATCCTCGTAACCTATCTATTTAATAGATGATGGTCAAACATATCTAGATGGAAATAGATACTTAACTTACGCACTATTAGATTTAAAAGTACGTAAATATTTATTTATTTGTACTTGTCCTCTCAAAACAAAAGTTTGGGAAGAATTGGGCCTCTAATGTGTATGTATACCTAACGTTATTAAATTGACTTTATCTTTGTCCAAAGTTCTCATACTCCTTGAAGGGGTACGTCTCGCCGGCTTTGATGTTTATCGTTTAATTTAACTATTGTAGGACTGCAGATAGAATTGCTACCACCTAGAGGGAATATGCGGTAACCGATGTAAATAATATGAAATAATATAAATTGTTTTTATGTTGTTGGGAATTGGTAATGGGTTACTAGAACCTTAGGTGCTAATTTTTGACTATTAATTAACCTTTAGCAGCTCATGGAAGGTAACCAAAATAACAAAATGCTGCTAGAGAAATTAGTTGCATTAGTTTGCAAATACTAATGAATAGCGTGTCCAGCTCTCTATATAGTGCCCTTAAGTTTAAACTGTGAAGTGTAGGTTTATGTCGTTCAGTATACCGCGTTAGAAAAGTACTACTATTCCCATATATATAACGAATAACGTTAGTGTCTGTACTAGGCACGAGGTCCCCACTCATCAGTTTGAATCAGTCTACTTACTATACGTGCTCGATATCAATGCAGATTTTATATCTTTTATCCCAAAAGATGGCTGTTTATTTGCAAATTAATACTTAAATGTAATGCTGTCATATATGAAGCAAAGAAACCAATTTAATTCAATTTAAAAGAAAGAATTATGAATTCCAAAAATAAATGGAACCTCTCTTGATAAAATTACTAAATTATACAAATAATAGTAAATGCTTAATAAATACAGGTGTTAAATAATTTAATTACTTTACTATTTATTTTCGAATAACTGCCAAATAAGGAAAATGATACAATTTTTTCTATCAAACCATAGGATTCTGGGTTCTTAATCATCTGACTCTCTTTGACCTTCGATTATTGTTCCCTATCGGGATCGTCAGATGATTGTTCCCGTTGAGGAACATTTTGCTCGAATCTTTCAATAATTCCAGAGAATTTTGTTAACTAAGTGGTTACATATTTTTCGTGTGGTTTCGGATCGTTTTGTAGCATTGTAGCATTTACGATACTTCCATTTTGTGAACAAAACAAGTATTTGTAACGCCTGCTGCACACGTTTATTTATTCATATTAATTTAGACAATCCAAAATAGGTTGATGGCTCTAAAAAAGTTTCCTTTAATACCCACACCTGATCCCTCTGCCGGAGCCGGCATTTGTTAATATAGAGTTAATGTAGTAACAAATCTACGTGTTGAACGAACATATAGTTAACACATTAAGGAACCGGATAGTCAAAAAAAAATCAAAATGAATAGTGTGAACCTTTAATATAATAATAATGTTTTTTTTAATGCAATTTTCTCTTGATGATGATATAATATAAATTAGAGAAATGGTCAAAATTGGTTCTTATTCTGTATTATTCAACTCACTCTTGTAAAAGAGTCCAATGTCATTCAGAGGAAAAGCTAGCCAGCTTACCATTTTAAGCCTGTTGCCTTATCTTTTATGTATTCAATTTAATGTATTTATATATTTATAAAATTTCTTTCTTTCCTTTTCAGGTAAGTTTCCTTGGTCTTGAGTAAGGTTTGGTGTCTTGGCTGGTATGTTATACAACTTTCTTAATTAAATTTATTACTGCACACCCATCGGATTTTACAGATCCTTATCACATATGCAACGACGAAGTGTAATAATGTGTTAATTGAACGTGATTGAATTTATTTAACTACTTTTATTTTTCTCATTTAGCTGTCTCATAATTTTTTGAACTTGATTTTTTATGTAAATATATCCATTTCACGTTTTAATATCCAATTAATTTGGACGTTTAATAGTCTTCAGAAAGCTTAATTAATGTGAAAGTTACATAAGCATACTACGTCCAATCTTTACCCATACATATGAAGGCAAAATACAAAGGCAAACATAAGGCGTTTGTTTATTCTGAAACTGAAATGAAGTATAAAAAAATTGAAATCGAAAGAAATTTAACAAAGTCTTATGATCTAAACTTCGTTAGGGATGTGTGCTATGTGAAGTTACTTAATTGGTACCGGATGGAATAATACCAAATGGTTTATTTTAAAGGTGAATATCCATTTCGACAAAAGATATCATCCAATAATTGAACTCGTTAAAAAACTTATCACATTATCGTCAGTAATATAAAAAATTAAAAAATTGGAAATTAAAAATTATAATGTTTGAAATATGGAAATGACATGTTTGGGAGAAAAACTGTTAAAAGGTTTGTTAATAATTTAAAAGGGGATAGCGGAAATAAAGGGAAAGGGACTGGCAATTGACTACATCACATGGACGTCTGCTGGCCGTATGACACAGTACTCTATATTTTAGAAAACGTCCTTTTCAACAATTTTTTCAAGTAAATAAGAATGTGTTTTATGAAACGGTAACCATATCGGAGAAACATATTATTCTAATTTAGGATGCACGTAGCACTAATAAAGCGCCATTATAAAACGTGATAACCAGAAATGTGTCTTGTATTCCATATAATGAAACCTAATAATTTTAAGGATGGATAAAATTGATTGAAGGTGAATTTGCAATCGAATGTCATTTCCAAATTCACAGTAATATAATGGGACTTTTCAATAAGGTGATGATGTATCAATGTAGATTTGCTTGAGAACGAGACAATGTTACATTTGTATATATGAACATTTTGAAGATGTTAGCAGTCTTCCCGCGAACTGATCCTTCAAAATAATTTTAAATCTGCGAATAACAGTTTGCCGCAATATGGAGGAAGATCACCTATAAAATTAGAAAGAGTAGTAGACCCAAATTGCTATCTTGGGGTGCTCTAGATGTAGGCGAGATATTACTTGAACGATGGCCTTTATAACTAACGTATTGTTTCCTGTTAGAGATATACGGAGAAAAACAGATAGTAAATGTTAAGAAAGTTTAGTAACAAATAATACAAATTTTAGTACTTATACTTGTAACACAACGCGTTTGGCCGCTAAATTTTTATGGTAATGTATTTATCATAAAAATTTAGTGAAGAAATATTGCTCCGTTTATTATATTTTACATACACATAACTACAACAAGAAATTGTCAATAGAGCTTGAAGGTAACGTCTTGGGATCGAATAGTAAAAGATAATAAATAAAAACGCAATTTAGCAAAGTTTACAATATATATGTATTAACTTATGATTATTTTACTATGTATTGTAATGTTTTTACGTGGGGAAAAATAGAGAAAATTTCGAACATTTTATGCTTTTCGGAAATTATTTGGATGAAATTGAGGGTTATGAAATTCTAGAGTGTCTCTAAAACACTTTTTCGGCAATTTAGGTCTTCATTTGAATTGATAAAGAAATCTTTGAATGAATATATGTGTTTATGTGTTTCTGTTGGATACTCCGAATAATTACTTTGACTCACTCTTGGTAAAGATTATCAGAAACTGTTAAAGGAATAGAGGATAGAATAATGGGCCAGATAGGGCCGATAATTTGCGGACTCAGTGACGCCATCAGTCCCAAACACAGTTTCGGCAAGTATTATAAAAGTAATACCAGATAGAGATGAATCGAAGAAAGGCCCGTCTATTAAGGCCGAATCCACCTGGTACACAGATGGCTCAAAGACAGAGAATGGAGTCGGGGGTAGACTAAAAATATCGAAATCACTAAGCCTAGTTTAAAGCGCCACAGTATTTGAAGCCGAAATAGTAGCAGTGCGGGGATGCGGCAAGTACATAATTATTGATCTGCTGCTGTATATTCATACAGGCGAAGTCAAAACTGATGCGGAGCTTCATGAATGTGCTCAATAGGCTGGGAAGCCGAACTAAGGTGGCCCTGCCCTGGGTACTAGGACACGAAAGCCATTGGGGAAATGTAAAGGCAGATGAATTAGTCCAACCACTAAGCAATGGAAACATAACAATCTCCGAAGTGGCCGAAGAGTATTCTAGGTCAGAAACAGGCCAAGGAGTTTCTGATTGGACACAGGCCTACAATTACAGCGGACCTACTAAGCAGAGACGGGAAATTTGTTCGAACAGTAGTGGACCTGCTAACAGGACACTGTATGCTTAAGAAGCGTATCAGCAATCTGGGCGTGACAGAAGAAATAGCGTGTAGATTCTTCCAGGCGGAAGAAGGGACTGCCGCCCATGTGTTGTGCGACTGCACAACATTGGCAGTACAGCTCGGAATCCCCAAACCCGAATCCTATGTAGAGGGATCAGCCACAAGCTAAACCTAGCGAAGAAAGCGAAACTAACGTAATTGGTCTAATAAGAGATGAACTCCAATAGGTCTGAAAAGGTCGCAGTGGGACAGATCAAGAACCACCTGGGGTAGTAATATAATCTAATCTAATCTAGGGGATAGGTGGACAGAGGAAGGCACTAGACGAGATGTGTGGCTGACGCTAATGATAGCCAAGGTAGCCTGTGGGTTTGTAACATTGCCTTACATGTATTAAATAACAAAGTGCTTGTCTTGACAGATATTGCGTTACCGTGTACGAAGTGGGGAACTCGCAGTTGGAGTGATAAATGCTTATTTGCTTATTTTGAGCTGAAACTATAGTACAATAGGATATAGTATCTACGAGTAAATAAATTAAATGGTAAATTACTTGTACGCCTATAAGCTAACTACTAAAAGTATGTTTAGTTTTACACGTGTGTTTGTTAGTATGTAGTATGAGTAATATATCTGATACGTATTACAAGCAGTACTTTTATTAATTAATGAACTCTAATATATTTCATTACTACAATAGCAATGTGTTATTTTAAGTAGGATTACATAAAGACTGTTTGCATTTCAATACATAGTATAGTAGGAAATAATAAGATATGAACTCTGCTATGTTCGATTTTACTACATGAAATTATATCAACAATACGTTGTCTTTAACACTACGATAAGTATTTAGTATATTATACCATAATATTTTGTTAAACTGCATTAATTTAGTAAGATCGGCAATAACACTGCTATAATAAGTTTGTTGTACCAAGTACTAACTTGCGGAGTTCACTTTCACTAAAAATTCTGGTACTATTTACTATAATTGCGACGACGATATACTTTTGCCTCTGTCGGATTCAGAAAATGATCGCAATAATGTTGACAATTCAACAGCATCAAGTTTCATTAAATGCCTAATGATACGATCATGCATTTTGCAATTTATACTGAGTGTGTGTAATTTAATACATAAGTATATTTAAGCAACAGGTAAGCAACATATACTAAACTAAAGATTTCTACTTCTTGAAAAATAAAGATTCAGCAAAATGCTATAAAACCATATAGTTATAAAACTATTTAAACTGTCTTTGGGATACTTCGAAGTTTTTGTAAATGCCCCTTTGAAAACACCGAATTCTTTGAACTTGGCAGCAATTCCAAGGGTTCCACAAACAAATACAATATGTAATATACTATATGCTTTAAATTCAGACTTCCTAAATTTGTTATTTATTTTTATTACCGGTCTGTCGCCAAGTTGGGATTGTCTGAGTTTAATCCAAAATGGTTTATTGTGGTACTTGGTTTACCTGTAATTTATACCAGGTTAGTTGCAGTTTCTAGTAGCAAGTAACCCGAACGCTGTGGTTAAATGCTGCACTTCACGCATCTTTTATTCCTTGACGCCGCCGATTACATGCCAGCGTTCTTTTTTGAAAAATAATTTTTCTTTGTTTCTCCGACGCGTCGTAATTAAATTTAATTAATTTGATTCCGGTAGCATTCCAACCTACGACTCCCGTTTACCGGATTGTAGGTTCGATCTTACCGAAATCAAAAAAATTTTATTGTATTTAATTACGTCGGAGAAACCAAGAAAAACCTATGTCTTCACTATTCACCGACGGAAACCAATTTATCCTCTTTCGGAAGGGATGGATTAACTAGATATGTAAGTGCCAATACAGCAAGTTAATTGAAAAAAAATTCTTGCATTAACAAATTGTAAAATATATTTATAAATGTAACGTATTAACAGATAAACTGATATATTTACTTAAATTTCGGCTGTAACACCTCTTATTTCGAAAACGCCAACATCTGTTTCCTGTTTCCAAATTTGCACTAAAATAAATCGCTTTTTAGACATATTGCGCACGCGTCTATTTTGCTTTTCTTTGCAAAACGAAAAGATGAATGTAGAATTATCCCTTTAGTGTACATACAAATGCTTCAAAAACATGTAAATAACAAACGATACAGCGTTTTGTTGGATTAGGCTTCCTCTCTGTTGGAGGCAAAAGAGTTGGAAAATGTCTAGCTGTCGAACGTGTGGGAGAATTTGTACATTCTGCACGTCTTGCAATATCTTTATATTCCTGGGGCTTATGATATTTTTTTAGCAATTGTTCTGCTAAACTTAACTGAAACTGGGAAATTGAACTCTTTTTGCGCTTTAAACCCTTATGTAGAGCACAAGCATTCAGCATTGACAAATACAATAAGTAGAAAGACCCTTTTTTGTACCATTTTACATGCTTCCTGGTCGTTTCTACGGAGCTGAAAATTAAATCGCGTTTATCCATTGCATCCACGTATCGATTATATTGTGTAATAAAATGAGGTTTCAAATCTGCTTCTCCGGTTTTTCTATTTACTTTTGCTGTAGGGACTCTTTTATTAGCCTGGATAGTTGTCAATGCCCTTACATCACGCTTGTCGTGCCGTTTTATAGCATGCATTTCTTCATTACAATAACTCTGCAATTCACCTCGCTTTACGTTTTTATCTAATTTTGGTATACCCTTTCTATTAGCTTTTACAGTATTTACCACATGCATTAGTTTTGTTTTCATGTAGATATGTAAGTAATGCAGGGTATATCATTGCATTGTATACCAATTATCGATATAATGGGAATGACCCTTGTTTATTTACATGGCCTATTTTGCAGTCACAGATTAGAAAGAATTTTATTCCAAACTGATGTAGTTTCGAAGGGATATGTTACTTGAAAAGGAATGTGTCTTTGGAAGGAAGTAAACTCGTCAATACAAACATTTTCAAATGGATGAAAATTATCCTTGAAGGCACTCTTCAAATGATCGATCATAAGCCTTACCTTGGGCAAGGACTCGGTGAATTATGGTTGGTGCAATGAAGCATTCTAAGTAGTAATAAGTAGCTATCTCTTGACATAATTTAGTAAAACGAAGAAGTTGATATTAGCCGTTTGGTGACCAATAATCGTTCAGTCTTAATTTTTTTTAACTTGAAGTATCAGGATAATTACTGCAAGAAAACAACGATGCTCTTCAAGTGTTTGATCATAATTTATGAAAGTGAAGTATTTGTTGCAAAACAGTCCAAATCAGTCATCAAAGTTGCAAATTTTCGTTGAAAAAGATTCACCTGGAATCCAGGAATCACACACTTTATTTGCGGATTCAAAATTGGTTTCACTTTGGAAGTCTGGGTCGGGGTCTGAACCGGAATGACTTTTATTTTCAACTTCGTCTTCTTTTTCAGATGGAACTGGTTCCATAAACTCATAATGGCTGCCACTTCTAGCCAGAATTTTCGCTAGCTCAGCATCGCAGCCAAATTTTAAATTAAAGCCTTGTAACGCACTCACGTAAAACGCATATCAAAATGACATGCGAGTTAACTCGCTTTCAGCACAGGGAGACCTGCAAATTCTTGCGCGTATATTCGGTTTGTGCAGCACGGGGGTTAAGCGATCGATTTTGTTCTTCTTCCTGCAAAAGTAAAAATAACATTAAGTTGTAACGCTGTACTATCTCGTCTAGTGGATACATATGTAGCTTATAAATTTACATAACGATATGCGTCTGTGGGCAACGTTGAAACTTCCATTATTTATATTCCAAAAGAAAAGTGACCTAACAGATTAGCCGCATGTATTAATAATGCGATAACATGGACCATTATTATGTATAGACGTCCATTCATAGAAAACTTCGTCGGCAGGAAGGGCGTATTGTTGTCTAATGGATCACCTACTTAAAACCTGTGGGCTGTCACCGTTCGTGTTTCAAGTTTCCTTGTAAATTTAGGCCGCACGTTAGTGCCTGTGTTATTTCTCTTGTCGTGCATTACATATTGTCACACGGTCGTACATATTTAAAATTCAACCATTGTTGGCGTGTTCTAACGCTAGGTTATACGATTGATGCATTATGGTTGAGGGGAAAAATGGACAAAACAATAAAACAATAACGTCGCACCGACACACGTCTTTGTATAACTGTTCTGTCGTGTCTACAAGCGGTCAATGAAACTTATGGGTGGCGGTGACTGCTAATGAGACTTTCTTCTCTTTTATTGCATGTAATTGTACAATAAGAATACGCGTAATTATAGTTGTGCATAGCGTAAATTGAAGCTGGAATAAATTAAGTAGATAATTGCAGAAGAGATTTAGTGTACAGTTAAAATAATACATTAATGTGCATAAAATAAGTGAATGTATGTACATAAATTGCATCTGTTCAGTTTGATTATATACATAATATCAATGTAACATTTAGGATAAAATGTAAAGAGCAATTACACAAGTTGAAAATTATCTTAGCAACTGTAAATAGGTTACCAAACCAACGGAAATCACAACGAAAAAGTCTAATATATAAAAAGCAGCAACAAATTTATTCCAAACGAAATAGGTTGCATTAAATAAGAATCTACAGTGACAATAAGTTATAGTAATTTACATTTTTAGATCGTTTGCCTAAAATCTTGAACAGTCTAATATTTAAAAATACCCCAGATACAACGTGCCCACTTAGTGCGTCAGCGAAAGATCATTCTTTTCCTAGTCAATTTAGTAAAAATGTTTTCAAACAACATCATTGAGAGACAGGTTCTGCAAGGCATAGAATTATGTCCAAAAGTTGTTGGTTTTTAATGAAACACTATATATGATGATACACATTTTATTCATTTGAGCATTTCTTAGAGATTTCGGCAATACATTGAAGATGTTTATATCAACTAGATTCTACAAAATGATGATCGATATCGCTGCCAAGTTTGAATCGTGCTATTCCAATATCTTAAAATAAACACATACATTTTTCAAAAGTCTAATTGAGAAGCTCCTCCTTATAAACATTTTTCTGTGCTTAAAATGCTTCCCTGTTTAGTAAAAAAAATATGAAGCTATGCAGGTAAGCTCTTGGTATAAAAATATGCAGTGGTGCTACGAAATACTATGAACTTTTGTGTCTAAAAAGGTATATAACCTGAAGTATTACTCCTGAAACTTTAAACAAATTACAAGTTCGTTTAAAATTTGTATAAAGCAAAATGCAGCTTAGCAGTGGATATTTTATAAATAAATTAAATTTAAAGGTTATTTTCAATAAATATCTTTAGAGGATCAAATATTAGGTACTTCATCACTGCACTCTTATGCATCTCAACAAAAAACTTAGCTGCATCGCTTCATATTAATTTGGCTAGAAAACAACACATTTTAAGTACAGGAAAATGTTTATAGCAAAAACTTTAAACTAGGAAAAATGACGAAACTGAAACAACATGAATCAAAAACATGGCTACGATTTAGGTCTTCATCTTATAGACATTAGCTGATATAAAAGTAGAGGCCACTTGATATAAAAATCCTCGAAATCTCCAAACGAATAAAATTGGAATAAGCACTCTAGTCTGTAAGGCGCCTGCGGGCGTTAAAAGAACAGCGGTATTTTCCAAAAAAATAATAATGTGAACAATTATCTCAAAAACTAAGGTAATGAAGCTCGACTAGTGCCCACATAATTCTCGGAAGTTATTTTATTTATCTATCATAAATACGCGAGGTAGTGGTTCACGATTTCCTGCGCTGCGGTCGAGTGACCTATTGTGGCCCTCTGAATAATTTCTTAATCTCGCAGGAGTTCTGTGGCCCTTAGAAAATTCAAGATTTTATTCGGATCTACGCTCACACCTAAGATGGAACTCGAATTGATCGAGCTGCATGCCACAACTACCAGCAATTCTAATTCATGAAGGGTTCCGTATCGGTCTGAGATGAGAACCTATAATTTTGCCTCATTTCTGTCTTGTCCTTGTTTTTGGCCTTGTAGGCTATAATCGATGGTTTCACATTTGAATAAATGCTTCATTCACTCTTTAGTTTGCAAGTTTAAAAAATAGGCATAAAACATGGCGTGATAATTTATATTGGAGTGGCTTTAGTTGTCTACGACCACATAGGTTGCCAATACCCTATCCTTCAAAAGGTCTATTATGCAGGTTTAAAAAAACAGATGAACGGAAATTTCATTAATTTGCACCTTACACTGTGTATATTTAGAAAGCAATAACATCGACTATTGTAAAATATACATAAAGGTTAATATGGTATAAGTGTACCATATGGATATGGATATGAGGGAAAGTCATTAAATAAGCCACAAGTGCTGTGGGAAAGCTGAAAATAGCAGTGAGCTATTTCCCTATCTGTCGTTAAGTGACAGCACAATCCAGCTTTATAACACTCAGGTGACAGTTGCCGTGTGTGGCTACGTAGACAATTGACCGAGGAACACAGAAGGATTCGAATGGGCTTATCCTTGCAACACCTCTCTTGGTACGCAGAGGAAGGGGAGGACATGCTTAACAGGTTTGTTACTTGTGATGAGACATGGGTGCACCACTACCAACTCGAAACAAGGCGTGCTTCAATGCAATGGAAACATCTCAGCTGGTAACCATGTTCTGGGATCTCAAGGAGTGCTGCTAGCCCATTTCCAGAATAGAAATGACAACGTGACTGCTGAATCATACTGTAGAGTTTTGTTGTTGTTTCGGGATGCAATTCGACGAAAACGTCCAGGCCTACTGACGAGAAGAATATTGCTGTATCACGACAATGCCAGGCCGCATTCGGCCCACCTGACCCAGGCGAGAATTAAAGAATTAGATTGGGAACATTCGGCTTACAGTCCCGACCTAGCCCCAAAGGACTATCATCTGTTTGGTCCACTAAAAAAGCATCTTGGCCGCAAACATTTCAGGGGTTGTAACCATGTTCAACGAGAGGTACACACATGGCTCAGAGGGCAGCTCGAACACTTTTGTGCAGCAAGCATTGGGACATTGATAAAGCGATTGGATAAGTGTATTGTGGTAGATGGCGACATTGTTGAAAAATAAAGCTTGGTTTTGGCTAACTATTTCTCTGATTATTTTTGTAATAGCTTCATGTGACTTACTTACTGACGTTCCCTCGTACATAACTTGTTGTTTTCACATTAAATAAGTAATAATGCATAAGATGTGTAAACACTGCTTAAATTTAGTATTATGTTGGTGTTGCACAAGCCCGCGAAGATAGTGCATTGCTAAATCAGGCTTTTCTACCGTAAGTGTGTAATTGTTAAACGTTTGCAAGTATTGTATATGTATCTACTCTTACAAACAAATAAATACTATAAATGCGATTAAAAACGCTATTGTATTCGACAGTATGATTTGCATAAATACTTTCACAGAAATCGTGCCGAGCTTATGTAGAAATGTGCATGTAAAAGCACTCTTTTAAAACACATTTATATCGACGTCACAGTGCTGGAAGTACAACAGAGTTAGTGATAATTATTTTGTGTTAAGTGTTGATATTTATAAAATATAATTTCTTTTGTCTTGACTGTAAATTTGATTAACCATAAAATCTATATTTATTGTACCTTAAAAGATACATTCTTTTTAGTTCATTTTCTTATTGAATTTCTAATTTTCTCTCATGTTTTAAGAGGATGATACATAAATAGAGTGCATTCACGGAGTACTGTGACTTCTCAAACACATTAAAATTCTAGGATATTAAGCAATTATTCTCTTCGTGGACATTGAACGGCGGTTGAAATGGGTCGAAATTACGAAGACTTTCAATACCTATTGCGCAAGATGAGAAGGATTGGAGTTTATGAAAACTTCGTTTCTCTGGTAAGATCTTACCTAAGGGTGGCGACTTTTTCTGTAAGGGATGATGGAGTCCTGTCATCAAAAAGACCCATCCTGGCAGAACTACTGTAGCTCGCACCCCGCAAGTACAATTATCGCTATACGCCGACTACATGGCAAATTTCACATTCAATAGAGGCTAGAAACTTGTAAGACACCTAAAGGGCCGCTTGTTGACCTAGTAAAGTAGCTGTCGGGGTGGAGACTCACGGTCAGTTGAGATAAGAGTGTAGGGCTTAGTTTCACGCGAAGAAGGAAATCGCCTCCTGAAAGTGCTGAAGTGACAGCTATGGAGATCCCTTGGTTTATTAGAAGTATCCGGATTCGTAATAACCTCCAAATCGTTTCCTTCCAAGAGCATCAAAGAACCCATTGGACGGAGCTGGTAGTTCGGACGACCCTCCCTTCAAAACCAGAATAACTTAATACTTCGCAAATAAGTTTTACATTCTCTAGTAATTAAAATTTAGTTTATTCAGAACAAGTATTTATTGTTAACAGTTGAAAGTTCAGCGATGGTTGGGTACAACGTTATGAAGCTTAAATCTTTAATTTAACAATATTGTGAAAATATTCATTGTTTTATAGCACATCTAATAATTACATGTTAATTGTTTATATAAAAAATATAAATTTTAAAAACGCAAGAGGTTTCATGGAAGCGTTTAAATCAAGCAATAAACAGCCGCTCTGAATTAAGGCGAATTTTATTTATTTAATCAATAAAAAATCGTATTTACGTAGTGCATATGTTGTCTAATTAGACTAAATATTTAGAATATATATGTAGCAAATTACAATAACATTTACAAATAATTACAAAGCACATGTAAGAGTTTACAATAGACATTCCTATCATTGTCGTAAAAAAAATTACTCTAAAAATCTGCGAAAGTTTTATATCAAGATATCTTTCTATGTATAGAATTTAATCAAAAATAGGAAGGATAATTTGTAAGCTTTTAAACCATCAGCAAAGTACAAACACCAAAATAAAAATAAGGAATTCAGTCAATAACACGACGCGCGACGATCACGATCGTCATAAAACGGAAGCCGCGTAAATGCGCGTTCGCCACACATAATGCTTCACATACACACATAGACGCGCATAAAATAATACAATACGTCGAAACGACTCATAAAAATTTCAATCACACGCTTCCTTTGTCTGACGACGACCGACCCGTCCGAAGTGCGCGTTATCGGCAAAGAACTCCGTCGTAACGAGCGAAAATGTTTTGGTAGACGCTACAGCCTTCGAATTTGATGCAAAACAGAGAAAAGCAGTCATCATCGACGGCGAAACGTACACATCCAAGCACGCAAACAATGCGCTGGCGGATGATGAGAAATTCATTGGAAAAATTAGGTCAAGATCTAACAGCGGGATGGGTACTAAAAACGTTTATGCGGATCGATGAAACGTTTTGGGCATACCAAGAGTTAGAACCTGCTTTTTCAAAATCTAAAGATAATATTGCATTGGAGAAGAATGTAAATTGCGCAGGTTACGTTGGAAATGAAACCATCTTAGAGAACCTAAGTTTTCAAGGCAATTAATCTTGTAGCATTCGTATATTACTCATTTGGTCCCAATATTACCTGGTGACTCAGAGCAAGTGTGAAAAAATAGTTTCAACTGTAATTACTTCTTTCTCATAAAGAAATACATTTATGTCGGGTGCCTAAAAATTGTTGAAAAGTTTCATGGTATTTAGAATCATATCCACATCTTGATAGAAACTTAGACGACAGCGGATTGTTCACCAAGCCGCTTAATGTTCACCTTAACAGGAATTTGAATGAAAATTAACGGGATATTTTACAAAGGGTAAATTGTCGCAAAGCTTATGTAAATCTCTTATTTTCTAAGTAAACAACATCTACATGTATCAGAATTAATATGCCCTATGCTCTAGTATGGAAAACTTTACATCGAAATAAATTTAAACCATACAGTTTACTACTTTTCAACAAAATCTTCTGATCAGATGAATCAAAACTTGCCAATTTAGAATGTTTAAACAAAAATACGAAACACTTATTGTCCAGTACAGAACCCCGGAGAAAAGAGGACTACGAGACCACAACATCGTTGTATAGGCATTACCACATTTACACTGGCAACAAGACGATGCCTCATTCCATAATATGGCAATTGTGAGGAATTACTTAAATAAAGATTCCAAACTGTTAAATTGGAAATAAGAGAGTTGCCGAATGGCTCGCGAGATCTAACTTAAGTTCTCTAGTTTATTTTGTATTGAAAACTGTTAAAAATACTATGTATAAGGTCGATGGCTCACATAATATTGAAGAACTTCAAAGTAGGCTCCAGAATACCTTCGATGTAATTTCTAGAAGAACCATAAAAAGGGCAGTTCAAAATTCCAGAAAGCGTTCTATTATCATTATTATTTTCATTTATTGTTACAAATAAAGAGCAAAATTTACATAAAATTTCGCAATAACTCACTTTTCATTTACCACTTATAAAGTGTATCGTTTATTTCCTGCTTACATAAACATTGCGTGGCTTGGCAAACGATCGTTTCTCGGCCAAGTTTCTGTCAAGATCTAGAAAATGGTAACTGACTGTTGTCGTTCTGGATATAATTGTAAATATCTTCTATTTTCATTCGATAAATGAAAAATACTTAAAATATTTCGTTTCTCTTTGTTGGTGTAGGACATCTTCCTATTACTACGTGATAACCTTATTTAACCTTAAAATGTTTTCTTTTCCAGTTAGAGCTTTTAGCAACATGTTTCTCCCTCTTGCTATCAGTGTGAAAATCCAAAACGGCGCTCTTGGGAAACAAGAAAGTGGATGAAGGCCAGCAAGAACCGAAACGTCATATAAAAATTTTGAGTACATCATTAGAAGAAGGTCGAAAGTGGCATTGAGTAATAGTATTAATTACAGACAAGAAGGCACGAATTAAATATGTTTAGTTTTTCTCTGCAAGGCCAAATAAAGCTATTTAGAGGTAAAAGAAGGAAACGAGCTTTTTTGTTTTTTTTTTTAATCTCGAATGTCATTGCCACAGGTCCATTTTCTCTTCGGGTTTATAACAAACACAAAAATTAGCAACTTTGTCAAAAGTAAACCTGCCCTGTATTCTCCAATATTATTATTGGAGAATACAAGTTAAAAAGTAAATTCCGTTGCATTTTCGGCTTATGCGAGGTTCCGTTAGTGATGGCTAAAAGTCAGTCAGCCTGTATACACTGCTCGCCAATATAAATGCGGTTGTATTTATTTTTTTTTTTTGTAAATTTTGCAAATTTGTATAATTTTCATGTTTAAAATATACGCGTTGCTTGGTTACCTCTAATTTCCTGAGCGGGGTAATGATTTTCTATCTGTAGCCCTCTTGCTTCACACTAACTGAATGTTCGTCATGGTTCTCAACAAAATAAGAACCAACAGTACCATGTCTAAATACAGCACTCTAGCACTGTGGAGTGGGTTGTTAACGTTGACGTTGAGGTTAGTGCTCGTTTATTGGTTTAAATCGTTTTTGAATGGTCATGTTTCAATGTTGTAGTGTACCTTTCTCTAACGGAACACATAAGTACACTCAATGCATACAGTAACCACGTACTAATCGTATCGATTATAATTGCATTGTTTTTGAAATTGGAATGCGTTGATAACTAAATCACATACACGGGATATTAAATTGAATTGTGCAGTAATTAACGCTTCAATATATTACATTGATACATTGGATAGAATGCTATGGTACGTATTTTCATGAGAGGCAGTTCAAGAAATGCCAAATGAAACTGCTGAAAGGAAGGACTCTTACGGAAACGTTACTTAGCCGACTTTTTTAATTGTAGAATGTATTTTTTGATTTCAAAAATCATAAAACAATAACATTTATTAAATAACTATGCAGGCGACCAAAGTTTTGAACTTCGTGCAGTTGTCGTTTTCACATTCAGCGACACGATAGCAGCACGACACCGATAATTAATTAATTAAAAGTAGATAACAGTAACAATTACTTTTATTATACTGCAACTATGTTTGACATTGACCCCAGAGTAGTCTTCGATATCACTTAACTGTTTCTTCAGTTGTTAAATGAAACTAGAAGGCCTTCTTAACTTTTTGAGAGATAACAGAATATGTTTCAGAAGTTATCACTCATCCTTTTTCTCTTTCAAAATGACGTTCAGTTGTCAAGAACACTGACTATAAAGTATTTTGAGAAACAAGCTGACAAAATAAAACTACACCGAAAAAAATATAGTACGCTCTCTGACACAATTGTAGCAAACTGTGGCAGTTTATAGTAAGCGTAGTTTCTAACACTTTTTACCAAAAAAATTCGCAGAGGTTGTAATGTAATCATTCTTACTGCATAGACTGGTTTCTTAACCTCAAGCTTATATGAGCGCTTCATTTTCTTGCATACACTAAACGAAAAAGTTCATCGACATTGGTCAACGAATGACTATTTTAATAAGTGGCTCTTTATTATATCGATAAACGATGTGATAAACTATCTACTACAACACTATTGTATATACACTAGAATCAATAAGCGGATTTCCTTATATAGAGAATATATTTATTAATATCTAACGAAAAATCCTTACGGTTGGTTGCGCTTCTCACAAAGTAAGTTAATAAACAGATTCCAATTTGATAATCGTAGTTCATTGTCGTAAGAAATTCATTTGTTAATAATAATTTTTTTCATTTTTTTATTGCTTTAACGAAACGATGTCAACGAACACGGTTTATTGAAAATAGTTTTTGACTTGAAAAACAATTGATTTTTCGAAAATAATTTAACTAGTTGTACAATCTATAGACCCGAGAGTGCCCTGATACAGTCTTTCGGCAATTTAAATTAATATAAATATCAATTAATGATGTTTTAGGAAATTAAATTTGAAAAAAGGAAACTAACCTGGAATTGTGACGTTCCAATGTAACCTCTATATACGTACAAGGTATATACTTTTAATAGGGAACTATTTCTAAAGGAATTAGACAAAAACTGACCTAAGCTTCTGGAGCTCGATTTTAAAGAAATCGATTGGTGAAATTCATATTTGTATATCTTTCCTAATATAAGAGATACAGAGCGTTTTCTTAAAATGTGCAATTTTTAAAAACCCTTGTAACTTTTTTATTTGTGAAAATGCTTGGATCTATATAAAAACTATATTAGGGCGCTTTTTGACGCAGAATCCTATGCTCTACTTTTTTCTTTTTTTAAACTCCTATTTTTCGAGATATTATTAAGACTTGTATTTTTTATATGGAACACCCTATATATTGTTACACTATTGAAAAGCATATAAAATTACCTTTAGAATGATATGACACACTTGATATTTTATTTAAACATTTTTAAATCATTTTTTTTTTTCATTTCGCATTATTTTAAGATGGCTATTATGAACTATTCCTCCAAAATTTGTTATTAGTGTGCAAGAATGCTGTCAGCATCGATGTCATCATTTGTACTAAATAACTATCTTTACCTAATAAATATTTTTATTGGCAATATTGCAACAATAACGTTTGTTACTAAATGGATTCAAATTCATCGTATATAATAATAATGTGATCTATTTTATTTTGCATCCCTATAAAAGTTTGTACTGTAGACCATCATCATACATACCGTATTACAAAAACTTCAGAAACTTCAATCCTAAATTATTACAATTTAGGTAACACAAACATCTGTGTCTCTCATACCATGAGAGGCGAAAATATTTTTGTTGTAGTCTTTGAATAATAAATATTTTGACAGGAATTTATGTAGTTTATTATATTCAGAAATATCTAATTCACTTGTAGAAGATAGGAGTTGTGTAATCTGGAACCATCAACATTGCGAAGTTAATTTTATATAAAGCTTGATTCAGTTAATAGATTGCTTTTATTGAATGTTATGGTCGGTTTTGGTAACTCCAATCAAATAGTCCTGTTTAGCATTAGATTTTTACTAGAATTATCTAAACATTTTTCCAGGCTGAAGTGAAAATTCGTGTTTACATAACTTTATCTGCAATCTCGCGCTAAACTGGGTCATTTGATAGAAGTCATCAAAGTATCATAACAATCGATTGAAGCAACTTTTTACCAGAGTTAAGCTTAATATAATATTGAAAGAACAACATCACCTTTCCTTTCAATCCTACGAAATAAGTTGACTCAACTAATTTATTTTGTTGATTTGAGACATGTAATGCATCGATTCAAACAATGCTGAATATTAAATGGAAAATATTCCATTAAATTAATTGAAAATTTAGGATGTGAAGAAAATGAACAGCCGTTCCCCCAAGATCGTTAACTAGACTTATATTAATCTCCTTACACTCCCGCCACTTAAATACTAGGCTATAACGGGAGTTGGAGACACTGGGAAAAGTAGTTTGGTTTTAAACGGATAGACAGATAGTTTACTGAACGCACTATTCGTCGCGCTGATGGTAGTACGTTCGATGTTGTAAATTGTAACATTACAGTACATACACACTTACACTTAAACTTGGCGATTTAGACCTGTGGATTATCTTGGTGTAATAATAAAGTTAACGTACAGCATAGTAGGACTTACTACAAAAATATGTAGAAAATTCTAAGAATGCGATAGTGATATTTGACGTAATTAATAAACGCCAGGGCTTCTTTTCGGTGTAACTCTCTGGCCTAAGAAGTACCAAAACAGGCCAACGTAGTATTATTTGAACTATTCTCGAAGAAAATGATAGATTTTACAAAGTTGGAATAACATTCTCTTTCCTAGAGCGTTGTAATCTTTATTTATTTCTTGTTTGCCATTTCTTTAAACAAAGTTACACATGTTCCAGTCAGACGCTTATTATCAGGAACCGTGATTTTCTAAGCTTAATTATAACTTACAATTCATAATGTGAAAATTTCCATTAAATTTGCGTTCGAAGTTTATATGTTCTAGCTTAAATAATGATAATTGTAGCAGATTTTTCTGGTTGGTCGAGTACAATCCGAGTCACCATGCGCATGTTGGGGAAGTAATTAATTGTGTTTCATTCTTCACGGCGAGCCGACGAAGTGGCAGTAACAAAGCCATAAAATACTTTATTTATATACCATTTGCACAGTAGAAGGTTCTTGAGGTTAAAACAAGCTTTCAAAGCTCACACATCCCATTGAGTCGTTGTCATACTTTGAAATAATGCCTTTTATTAATGCGTTCATTTCTTCGAACTGCGAATTGCAGTTGAGGAATCTGGGACAACTCAATACTCTAAACTAAAATTGAAACTAGCATAAAAATTAAATAATGCTAAGGAGCTAACGGAAATAACGATAAGGATGCAAAATGTAATAAATTTTACATATGCGACACCAAAGTAGGTTACTAGGGAGTTTCGTCATATAACAGATTGTTTCGCACTAATTGTAAGTAGACGTACGCGCCTTATTGCGTGGCATTGCTTCTATAGAAGTTGGTGTGCTTATTTCAGGTGGAATAACCTCTATATTATTTTTTAATTCTGATTAAAAAATAAATATTTTACGATTGTATGACGCTTTAATTTTAATTATTAAAAGGTGTCGTCGTCAACTGAGTCGGCAGATTAAAAGGGTAAAAGTTGTAGAGGGATAAATGTTGTAATTTTCTCTATTATAAACACCAAAGTTTTTCGAGAGCTTTTTCACCAGGGTGATACTATCAAAAAAAAAACAGTCAAGACCTGAATATAACGTTGTGCAGCATTTATAAATGTTAAGTAAATATATTTTAAAATATTATCTCTTAGGGAAAGAAGCTTATTGAATATGAAGGAACAAGGAAAATGTGTAAGGTTCCAGGCCATTAAAGGAATGATATACCAGATATACGAGTTTTTTTCAAAGAAAATGCAACACGTGATTTAAATTAATGGGAGCAAATCTCCATAAATACAACTTAAAATTTCGATGTCCTTCCTATAATTCTAAAAAAGTTTGAATGTCAATTCAATTGATTGTATTTAAAGTATCGTAAGTATTTTTTAATAACGAAATATTAAATATATTCCTTCACGTTTCCTCATTCTCAAGAAGCTTCCTTACATGCTCGTCTCTAACATCTGTAAGACGTAAGTGTTTGTTTACATGTCAATCTTGAAATGCGACAACAATCGATTCTCGTTACACACCATAAGAGAAGGGTTACGTAACGCATGCGATACTCGTGAGTGTCATAGAATCAGATAAATCCGAGCTAATCGCGTTCAGCATCTGCGTGTAACACTTTAAGACGACGGGCTTTTATAAATATACACATGCATATCTCCCATAGTACATCACAACTATGGAAAGACCCACTACTACTACTGCTCTCGCATCCACTACTCTACCACTTACTACGAGTCTATTACTTTACTACGGCAGCCGCGGCCCGATGTAGGTACTACGGGCAACACCTCTTTAAAATTTCACTTTTGCTCGGGCGCTGAGTCCATCCATAGCGGGCGATCGGCCTACATCCAGGCGAAGAACGCGTATATCTCGCGAACGTAAATCCTACGACCATAACTGTGGTGCGCCGATTTCATGCAAATCTAATCGCTTTGCTTTGAATGAATAAAATCTTGTGATTGCGTAAAGTACAGTGACACTAACACAATCGCCAAACAAATGTGATAGATTTCGTGCAATTTTCCTTCTTAAAAAGTTTTATAGAAATAAAAGAAAACGAATGCGGATTCGAAATAGTAAGTATCGATCTTCACCTCGCGTATATTTACAGCATTCGTATATCAGGTGTATCATTTTTGAAATTAAATTTGAAAAATTAATAGAATGTTTAGGGAGTTGTAGTGCCTCAGTTAAAAGAAATTAAACCCTGTATACAGTAAAAAAAATTAAGTTAACTACAATGTTAAATTGCATACGTTCTAGTATATTTCACGTCAAAATAATGTAATTTTACCAAATAAAGTTGCTAACAGTAGACTTACTGTCATCTATTAATAATTTAAAACAAGTTGTAACAATGTAATTACGTTATTAATTAATAACTAAAGAACTAAGTGCATAAATTAAACGCCGTTCTGGTACTTATTTCTTTTTTTTTTACGAACGAAACAAATACATTGGGCAATACAGCAAAAGAATTACACCCAAACAACTACACCGACATTGTAAGAGCTTTCACATTTATAAATCTGCAAATTGTTGCATAAAATAATAGAAAAAGAAGAGTGCTCAATATATACATTGTTGACAAATCTACAACTAGAATGGTTAATTGATTCTATAGCGTGTCACCCAATTATATGCCAAAATAACATACAGAAATATAATAAACAAATATAAATATAATAAAACAAATATAATACAGAATATACAAATATTAGAAATCTTATAATCACATTCTAAGGAAATATAAAAATTAACAATTAAAAACATTTAAATATATGAAGTGTTACTATTTTTGTGTGACGTGTTTCATACTTTTGTAAAACGAAATAAATATATTATTGTTATTGTTATACGTAATAAAGTTAACGGTAACTGCTGCAAAGATTGGACGAGGCAACGAAGTAGTATAAGTGATGTTCAAACTCATATTTTGGCAACTACTATTTTCTCACAATAATTTCGTAGAAATGATAAGTTACCTCTAACAAAATTCGAAACCGTTGATTGTTAACAAAGTGTTTGTAACTGTATATGTTGCTTGCTTTTTAAAACAACTACATATAACCATATACATTAACCTTCAATTTTTGTTGTGTCCACTAATTTTAAGGCTTTTCATATATGTAAAAAATTCGGAATGTGAAGATACCTCTAATTATTAATTAACAATTAAATTGTGATTGATAATTAGGGTGGGTTAATTTTTCAACCAATTCGTTTTATTAACCCTCCAGTGGGAGCGCTGTGCTAAAATTTATCACAATATTGTTCCTTTTATAAAAATAAATATATTTTTTACGCGATTATATATTCTTCATTAAAAACAGCACATGTGTATATTTGTCGAAAGCTTTTAATTATTAAACAAAAATTATTAAAGTGTCATGTTATTAAATTAAAGTTTATCGAATGCATCCTCCCATGTAGAATATTTTAAAGTCCGCGTACAATTACGAGGATGGTATCATAAATACCTGTCTTGAGGAAAACAACTGAATTGTTTTGCATTCGGTAAATTTTTTTCTCGACATAGCCTCCTTGTAGCTCCATACGCTTATTCTAACTTTTTTAAACCATCCAATTAATAGGATTCCGCCAAGTCATTCTTCAATTTCATAAAAACTCACAGCGGGCTAAATCCGACGAATATGATGGATGGGTCACCAGTTTGTACGGTTACAGGACTAGTTTTGCTGCCATAGTTGGCGATGGTTGCTTGGGGACCATTATGGTAGAGAATCTTTTTCTTCACTAGTTGGGGCCTTTCTCTCTTTAGTTCAGCGTGGAAGCGATCAAGTAAATCAGCATAGTGCTATCCCCTTCTCCAAATAATCAATAACGATATGCCTTGTGAATCCCAAAACATCGTCGCCATAACTTCTTTTCCAGCTAATGGAATCGCCTTCCCCTTCTTAGGAGCACTTTCACCGGGAGAAACCCAATTTGCCGACTGACCTTTGGTTTCTGGCGCATAATCATGTTTCCATGTTTCCTCCTTAGTCACATAGCCCGGCAGAAACTCACCGTATTGCGCTTAAACATACCCAAACATTGGTGGCATTCAGCAGACAAATTTGCTCCTATACATCGATAGCAATTGAGCTTGTTACCTCATCTTCAGGATGTTACACTGTCGTACGCCATACTGCTCAGCTTGTTCCAGGTTAGTTACAAAACAAGCTGCCTGAAACAGTAAAAAAATGTATCATGACGTATCACTCTCTGTAGCAGAAGGTAGCATAAGCATCTAGCAGACGTTTTCGCAACTGTTACACAACAGTTGCACCCACTGAATGCGACCATTGTTTTGAAGTTATCACGCGAGACGATCTAAACGGTTCTCATTAAAAGCAGATGTTCAGCCATGCTTAACCTTATGAAACCAGTATCTGGCGTGTTTATAAGCTGCATCTAACTTCTCTTTAATTTCTGCATACGTTTTCCCATCCAAAACGAGGAAACGTATCACTGACCGGTACGGTTTTCTTTTCCAATGGTTCCACAAATGTATAAACTTACTCTTTCAACAGAAAACAATACTGCTGGAGGAGGGCCTCCGAAATTTGGGAGACGTCGCGTAAAGAATAGTACTCCCAGTAGGTAATACAGATTTTGACGGCATTCATGTACACTTTATTTTGTATAAATATACACAGTTGTGCTGGTGATGTAGTGTTTCTTAAATTGTATCTGAAGTTTTTTTAAGCTTAAATAATCATAGAATTGATGTCTGCAATTTATAGAGGTTTCCTCATGTTTAATTTGTTAATACATGAAATCAATCAAAAATGTATTGTGATAGAAATTACGACGCGCCAGCTGAAATAAGTTTTCTTAGCGCGCCTCCCGGAAGGTTAACGTTTGTTACAAATATAATCGTGCGTTTATTTTTATTAAAAGCAGTATACCATATACATTAGTAATATGAATAGTTGAGCACGGTTTGGTAATAATAAATAATAAAAGGAAAATGTCGAATTTATACTTATAAACTTTGTGACCAAAGAAAAACGAATTAGCTTGTAAGTGTATTCGTATTAACCAAATTTCGTGCAGATGTTTATGGTTTTGGAAAGGACAAATTATAAGGAAAAGTAGCAAAAAAGCAATAAATCTCGTCATTGTGCCCGATTCTAACGAAAGAAATAGTTTTTCTTTTGCTTTACGTTAGATCAATTTAGTTTGGTCTATAGTGGTGAATTAGTGTATTAAAATGCCGAGAGTTCGTTGGGCCACATGACTATTGCATTTCATGAAATTGCCAAGCAGATACTATTGCTAGAGTTATTCGTTATTGGAGATATTGTTCTCAAGAAGGTGGGAAGAACAAGTTAAACAAGCTCTACGACATCGAAAAGCTATACATGCCGAACTTCTTCTAAAGACGACAACAAGCAATCATTAACTGCACTGAAAACGGAAAACTGCCGAGATTGCATTCAGGCAAACATTCCAGAAAAACAATACCCGTCCTCTTGTTGCAGCCTGCGCAATCACCAAACCTATCCCCCATACAACATGATAAGTCAAAGGATTAGTATTCATGATGTCCTACAATGACACGTGGAATTCCATAGGAGTCCATAGTCCTAGAATGTATTCATTTACAAGAAGTGGCAACCCCTTACTCAATTTTCTCTGTGAAGTGTACGAATTTTTCAATCATTTATTATTATCAACGCAGTAAACATTTGTACAAATTTGTTTAAAATATTTTTTAGCTGAAATCTGATGCTATTGTAGTTATGATATTGTTCTATAGGCTACAGATAGCGTATCATCCAATTTAATGTTGAATTCCAATAACCATGTTAAAGAATTATCCCAATCTCAAAATGAATTTTCTTGCCAATGCATTACTTTTAGACAATTTCAGAAGTAGCACTTTCAACAGTAAAGTTTAAGATTCTGCTAATTCAAGTTTATTGTGTACAAATTATAATGCATGTTCATCTTGTTATATCTTTTAACCAGTGATTTGTTGCTATAAAAGCTCTTAAGACTAGTTATCATCAACAATATAAGCAGAGGTAATAAATGTCGAATTATCTGTAATATTAGATATCTAGCACCTGTAGTAAATATAAAATAGAATAATTTATTAGTTTGGTATGGCCAATTGTAAGTTATGAAGATAAAATGGTAATATTACCTGCTTTGTATACAATATTTAGGAAATTCAGGAAAGACCCAGAGTCACACTTTATTTGAAAAGCATTCTAATGATTTTTCACTAATTTAGCTCATATTAAATGATACACCCGGTATGCAGTTCATATTTAGGAATGGCGTGGAACTTCTTGCTCTGCTTTAAATGGAAATTCCTTGAATGAGAAACTCCAGTCTCGAAGTAAACTCGCTCAACATATAGACGTATATAAACTTAAACGGAAACGTTATGAGAGAATAAAGCGAAACGTGAAAATTTAATAAAGTTGACTTGCAGTTATGCATATACAATCTTGCGAACTTTATAAGCGAGCGAAGAATTGCGTCACGATATGCATGCAGCGCGGATATCATTCGTTATAAGTAATTTATGCGGTGGTGAAATTGATATCGCCTAAAGTACGTACATAATGCGCAAGTTTCTTTCGCGTTTAATTGTCCTGTATTTTGAATTTAAGATTAATTGTACAAGGTAGACCGCGCTTATTCGAAAGCTTTAGAATGTTGTTTTATTATGTCCAACTGGAGGTGGGATTTTTCTGTTAAGCTTAGTGCACTTTGTGCCATTCACTAATTCTAGAGCAATAATAATAAACCTTAACTACTTACATTTCTTTCTAATTAACGACCATTTCAAATTTATTTTGATAAGAACATTATTCGCGTTTATAAGCACCAACACGAGCAGTTTTCTAATAACCAATAAATGATGTGGCCCCGATGTTTATTCCTTAAATGTAAAGTACATTTAGCAAAGTAATTAGTCTTTTCTGCGGGCAATAGATGAGATTAAGTAAGACTAACCAGCACAGTGTTGTAACCCTTTCAGATGTATTGTGATTGATCAGGTGCTAGATCATTTACATTAAACTTTCTCCTTTTCGCAAGATATAACAGGCTTATTATAATCCATCTGCATAAGTTTCAGCTCTCGGATATTCCGAGCTTATTTCCGAGAGCTGTATTCCTGCCGGTCTTATCCAATCGCACAATAAGTCGCCTAATGGAATCTATATGTTGTTTTTTGAGCATACAATGTCCTGTTAGCAAGCCTACTTTTATGTTAACAGACTTTCTGCCTAATAGAAGTCCAAGGAGTTTGAGGAGTCGTTAGGCACTAACATGTGATAAAAAAAATGGAACTCTTAAATTTCACCAATATTTTTAACTTTTATTATTAAAGGTTCATCAGGGTAATAAATGATATAAGGTAGAGAGCCAGATGCGTGAACTTAAGGGTTTAACGATGCACATCTTACATTACACCGATGAATTCGTCAGTCATAGCTCCTAGCATTGCTCATGTGTGTGACGCCGATGAAATTTTCAAAATAAAAGCGAAATATTGTGTGAAATTTAAGAGTTACATTTATTCTGAAATGTTGATCGTCACCCCGATAGTTTTAACCGCATGTCTCCGTAGTCGGTTTGCTGCAAATTTAAGCCTGAGTCTAATCAGAAATTATTGCGCTTCGATGGCCTTCGTGTCGAAATTACTTTAAAGAGTCCGTTTAGCGTATACAGTCCCGCACCAATTTCAACTTATCACTTGCCTGACAGTGAGTAAATAGTAACGGATCAATAATTCGCCTAGTTGCTTTCGTCAATGGCCTGGTATTTCTTGCAATACTGTAGCGATTTAAGTTAAATAAGACTTGGGGACTTAACTATCTTTGGTCCAATCCCGTAGATTGCGGTACCAACTTCCATCTCTGTCTTTGAGCTGTCTGTGTGCCAGATAAATTCAATCGGTGGGTGAAGTTATATTATTATAAAGCAACATCTTTATTGAGATGCCAAAGTGTTAGGAAAATACTGAATGTATAATAAATTGTTGGCATTCCACGCCAAATTCTTCGTGATATTGCTCGATATTTCAATAATTCAAAAGAAAGATGCCTGTTTATTCGGTGCTAACTAAAAATTCACAACATTGACATGATTGATATAATTATTTTTAGAGATACTTCAGTGTCTTCCTGCCCTCGAATTGCTTCATGTAAAATATTTTTTTTAATTTTAGTATTGTATTAAATAAAATAAATGAAAATATATTTTGCTATGCCACACTTTTTGACATGTCAGCAAGAATATATTCATAAAATTCGGTGAACCCATAATTTATTATCAAAATATTGATACATTTGTTACCAGAATAGTAATATATTTACATAAATTTACGATATTCCGTTAAACACGTTAATATATACATCAAATAATACATATAGCAAGAATCTGATATTGTACAACATGTAACTTCTCGCTAAAAATAGGGCAAATATTACATAAATCGTGTTAACGAAAACGATCTCAAATGAAAATTATAAGAAAGAAAAACAGCAAAAACGGACACGTTACCAAATTACAGTTTTCACTGCCAATAACAGTTACTAAAACCTTTGCTTAGTGTCTAATACTTAAAAAAAATACCACTGATCAAGGCAATCAGCAGATTAGTTTCATTGTAGTGCAAGAAACCAGACTGTATAAATATTTAGATACGTTCCGGTAAAATAACCGTATATCAAATTGGAAATTTTCAGCTTTGTAGTAATATTGTTTATTTTCGTACGTACGTATCCCTGAGTAGGGTCCCCTTGGCTTTGTTTATAAATCTGTGGTTTCCTTGTTCTCGGTAATCTGTACATATGTATGTAGGAACCCTAACTCTGTGTTCTGTGTGCTACATTCAGAACTCCCATATTTACGAATACTACTACTTAATAAATTCTTTTCCATCTTGATAAATTATCAATCATTAATATTGATTTTAGCCCAGAGGTAGAGGAGAAGATAGAGCAGAGGCGAATACATCTTAATCTGCGCGTAGATAGTAGAATTGAACCCTGCAATATTGATAGACGCGGAAGAGTCTAAATTAACTTTTTATTAAGATTTGGACGATCCTTCGACCACTAAAAATTATACCGTTTTCAATTTTAAAATATAGTCTTGTAGTACTATCTACCTTTAAGTGGGATAGTTAACGAGCTCGTTAACTATCCTACTGCGCCCTGTTTTACCTGTGATACAGTGCCCGACCTTGATTACTCTCATCCCACAATTGACGTAATTTAGTTGAAATACTAACGTTTTAGTTAGAATTACTATAAAAATAGTTGAATTAGGTCCCTTGTACAAATCTAGACGACAATTTTAAAAACTAAATTTTGAGGATTTTTTTCACTCTAATGGTAAATTTCAAAGCGACAATTGATTACTCTCACCCAAAAAAAGACAACAAGAAATAGAAATAAAGCAACTATCTTGTGTTAAACTGTCTTTGTTGTAAACATGTCTCGTCATCCAGCCCCATAATATGAATGTCTGAGGAAAGGACGGGCGATTCCAGAACATCGATACTGTTGTCGTTCATCCATGTGTTGATTATTCTTACTGCATGAATTGACGCATTATCATGTTGAAATGTCTATTCTTCATCGGGAAACACCAAGTCAATATTAGCGATTTGTCTCTGGAGCAACTCTTACTTTTGAGGAATCTGTTCCTTCCAGAATTTTTAGTCCCAGTATTCCGCGACTTGAAATCGCACCTCAAACCATTACTGATCCAGCTCGGCTATAACGACGTGTTAAAAATCGTTCTGCCAACCTCATATCGTGAAAATACTATTGGAAGTCATCAGGTCCGTCCAAATTAAACTTTTTTTCGTCACTGAAGACAACTGTTTTCCACTCATCTACCCATTCTCGATGATTGCGAGCAAATTCTAATCGAGCTTGCTTATGATGCTCCAGCAGAAGAGGTTTCTTGCACCGTCTCTTGTTTTCACGTGTGGATATTTCTTTATTACCCTTGGGATTGTTCGCACGGAAGCCTGACTTCCGCTCTAATTTGCTTAGCTGTAGCACAAGAATTGTACGCCGTCCGCAAAATCGCACGACGCTTCCTTGCTGTTGTTGCCGCTGTAATGCGACTTCTCCGATTATCGCCATAGTTTTCGATGTTTTTCAGGTAACTGTTAACCATCCACGTGCTTCGTTCAATTTTTCTAACGATTTCTCGATTCGAGTAGCCTTCTTGTCGAAGTGTTTGGATTTTTTCCTCTTTCTTCTAAACTTAAAGTTCTTCCACGACCCACACTGACAACTAAGTACTGTCACAATTTACCCGTCTGTCGTCTAAAAAGTAACGACAAAACACACAGTGTCCAAATTAACTCTCGAGTAGTTCTTGAATTACTGGTTGGCAGAAATATGTTCGTTGGCTAGTGTTTCCTCTCCTCATATTGTTTATATCGTGAGGAGATATTAGCATTTTTTTGGTTAGTGATTAAGTAATTTAAATTAAATGTCTACATTGTTCTACATTAACAGTTACTGTTTCCCCATTCGCATTTTCAAAAAAGTAGGATCTGAATATATCTTGGACGAAAACCCACACCAAACGGTTACACGACGAGGGTACGGTCCCAAACGCGACAGTTTTGTTTATTAACGTAACCACCGATGTGAAAATGGGCTACGTCATTGAATATGTATGCTCTAAGATCCAATCGCCGATTTTGTAAACGAAGGTGTTTGGTCATAATTCGTTGCAGGGACGATTTTGAAATGCCTAATTCTGTGAGATCTCTGGACTGGAGATTTTTAGCTGAAATTCGTAATGGTATCTTGATATCAAGAAGAGAATCAATCCGCTAAAATTTTGCGATTAGACTTCTAATTGTTGTATCGCCAGGCACATGATTTCCAACAAAAACAACGAGAAGACGTAATAACTGGATACCATCTACTATGTTAGCTTCAAGAAGAATGGGCAATAATTAACATCCCTGGCGCTTACACCTAGGACTTTTCCAACAAATATTTTTATTGGTCGTCCTGTAGTTTCTTAAGTAATAAAATGATGTTTAAAAACCTTCTATCTCTAGTGATATGAAAACCTTATGTTATAGTTCTAGAATCTGTCATGCACTTCTTTTGTATATTTTTCATAGTTGACTAACTCTTGTAGGTTATTTACTGTTTCTGGGTATCGTGGCCTTTCCCATAGTTCTTTGTCCGGACAAGAGGGATGGCGTTTAGCGAGTTTCCACATTAGAAGAATTTCAGTGTTGCGTGATACATTACGTTTATTCCAACATATTCAGGAAACCGTAGATTAACTATCCAGTTTTTGTACAGGATAGAAAGAGAATTCCAACTAACAGATTGCGCAAAATCTGGACGGTAAACCTACAGTTTTCTGAGTATGTTGTAAGAAAGCTATGAATGTTATTTACGAGTTGCATTCAAATTTCTTGCTTCGTAAGTTTTTAGCGACAAATATAAATGGATGATGCACAACAAGGGTTATAATAAAAGTTTACTAACTTGCATCTACATCCTTTTATTCGTTTGATTTTCTTCAATATCCTAATTGTATTTTATAGCTTCGATGTTATAAATGTTCAGCTCTAAATACTTTTAGGGTTATAGACAAGTTTCATTCATATACATCTAGTTTCTTGTGGAAATCTTTAACAAATCAGAAAATGTAAAAGCGTTTAATCAAATTTGCATGTAGTACTAGGTAACGTATAGAGAACTTCCGCTACTATTAACATTTCCTTGATTTACATACATTTTTATTGCGGTACGTAGACTCGCCTTATTTAATAGCATTAACCTAAATTTAGACAGGAAGTAATGTAACCGCTATTTTTTCGAAATATAAAAATGTAAATAAGGTTCACTGAGTTATAAAAAGTAGGTTTCGTTGTCTTACTATCTAACACATATTTACAGAACGCTTTACGAGATATAATTAATGGTTCTCGATTAATTTTTTTATTAAACAAATTTGAGTATTCACATATTACGGGTGCTATACAGGATATTCAAATTAATCTTCATTACAATGTTATATATGTGATGGTGTATCATAGAGTAGATTAAAATAATCATTGTAAAACGTTATATTACGGCATTCTTGTTTAAATAATGTAATTTACAATATGTAATTAACTTGAAAGTGGAGCTGTGAGTAGCTACTGCTTCCCTTATTCAAATGCATTTCTTAAAGACTAAATAAATATAATGAATAATCTTTAAAGGATGTTTACGTTTAAGTTCGTGCCTACTTGGTAGTGAAAATAACAACTACTCGATTTGAAGTGGAATCCTTTTACTGTATAAAGCGGTCGCAACCACGCTTTCAAAACCAGAAACAATTACTTTGCTGCACAATTAAACTAATTAAATCAATTACTTATGAACCTTATGCGTTAGTATTGAAGAACGAAGTGAAATCATGCCGTCTTACATTGTAATTCAACATAACCGCTGCTGTAATGGAATCTTTCATCGAACGATCCTTCTCCCAGGCGCCTTTCATGGGTTTTATTGTACACTTCTAGATATTTACTCTTTCCCGCAGCTATACACAGCCTCTTAATTCCCAATCATATTCTTCATTTAAACGCTGTTGACGTGTTGTAAATAATCCCTTTAGACTATTACACGAACACATTTCATGATACAAAGTGCTATTGTAACATGATGACTGCAAATTCCTCTCAGGGTACATTACATGCGTATTTATTGGGATTTAGTTGTTCGTTTCCCGATCGTTCGACCTGTGCATTATTCGTCGAACGGTGGTATCCTAAAGTTGAAATGAATGATTATATGGAGTGTTGTTGGGATTTCAATTTTGTTGTTTTCGAAGTCGTATACATATGTCCTTGAAAGGTCACACGAATAGAAAGTATGGTGGGAGGTAAGGGATATATATAGCGTGTTATTGGGTAGATACATCAGATTCTCCCTTTGAGAACTGCAAAATGAACTGAATTGTAAAGCTTTGGTTTGCAAAAATAAAAGAAATCTAATATTTCCTAAAATAATTAACGCGTCAATTCCCCTAAGGATCGCGTGTATTTTGGGAGACACTTCGCGGTGACACCGTTCGGTAAACCGTGGATCTGGAAAGAAATACGTGGTTTTCAAGTTAAATCAAATTAAATAATTGTCGTTGAATGATTAATTCTATAAAAGATAAACGAGGTCAGAAGCAAATTGTAAATGGTTAAATTTGAGAATTTTCACTATATCAGGGCACTTGAAAGAACATTGAATTTGTATACGTGGGGTATTCAAGTACAGAAAGCGCGTAAAATTCCAAGGTAAAAGGTTAATTTTGTATGATTCGTAACCGTTTCATTTATTTATTTATTTAAAGTAACAAAAGGATGTCAAGTCGAATTCTCGAATTAACAATAAATTTACGAAAAAATATCTGTCTAAGTTCCAAGATTAGCATTACAAATGTTGGCGCCCAACATGGAACGTGCACGTTCTTACTAAAGAATAATGGGATACGTTTTGATTTGATTTTGTAGATACGACTTTAACGTCACCAGAAGATAAAAAATTACAATAATGCTGATGGTAACATTAACAAAACATACTTGTGGATTACGAAATCTTTCTATCTTTTTCAATCTATCTTTCAAATTAGTATGTCTCATCTAAGCCTTACACCTTACGGTTAAAAAGGCTTTATCGATTATATACATATATATATATATATATATATATATATATATATATATATATATATATATATATATGTTTTATTTAAGCCTCTTTTCCTGCGTTCAGGAAAATTTTCAAACGAGGTTGCATGACTAAGTTGTTAGTAAGCTTGTTGGTAAATAAATAGATTTATTTCAAAGAAACATGAATACAAAAACAAATAAAGAATAATTGGGCCTATGTTATTTTCGCTTTTGTTCACGTCCTTCTAGAATTGAAATGCAGGATAGTATCTATCTGATGACTTGAAATTCTTCTCTTCCATAACAACTTCTGAAGTCTTCTACGCACCCCAGGCTAAAATCAGTTCCATTAAACGATTGTCTAATACTAGCAACTTGTGGTCAACGTGAATGAGTGCAAAATATTTTCCTATACCATAAAGTCAAATCCAGTTGTGCCTACCTACGTTTATGATAACGCAGAATTGTTGCGCCGCTCAAATAAGTTCTTGATAGTAGTTTTACTTTTGTTGAATATATAAATGGAACTGCTGCATCTGCATTAAAATGACTGCGATTTGAGGTTCGAAGTACATTGTCGTTTAGTAATGCATCTGTTGTCAAAGTGCCATATTACTCTTATCTCGATTGAAACTGAGATATGCTTCCTTAATTTGGTATCCCGCATTTGAAATATAAGATTACACTAGAACGAGTTCGGCGCAAGTTTCTTAAATGTTTACATTTCCATCCCGAAGCTATCACAGCTTGCTATTGGTATGTTCGGTGTTTTGTAAATTGAATTTCAATCTAAGTTATGCTAAGCTCTGTACTGATTGTTTATCATAGTAGTAATATTTCTGTTAACACTGTCGTGTAATTGGATTTTTTGTAATCTGGTGAACAAATACACATGATTATTATTATTAAAGGTTGGTATTTATGTGCAACTTCGTGCAAGCAATTTCAGCAATAAATAAAGTCAAACATAGAAATCTAACTTCTCAAAAACTACAAAATAGAGCATATATTATACGTTCAAGTTTAATGATTTTCTACATCTTCCACGCTACTATTCACCAAGTTATAGGTATTAATTTTAGAGCACGGTTGCCTGTGGTACTCGTCCACCTATAACCGTTCCTTATTCAATGACCGAACACTGAGAGAAAGGAATTAGTTCATTCAATAAGCCATGAAGTGTTGTACATTTATGTGTTCATTCAACTAAAAACATGTTGATGAAATGAATATTTATGTCGTGTCGGTTGTGCTCCAAAATATATTACTTTTAGATTAACTACAGAGTCCAGAGTCCTCTTCACACAACAGGCGCAAATAGAGTTCCATAAGGACGTCATTCTTTATCTAAGATATCGCATATTTAGATTTGCACAATCGGCGGTTGTATTTATTTTACTTCCCGTTATCAAGAATACTTATTTCTTTATGCACGCGTGTTAATATTTGATTCTAAGGATATGGTTTCTACCAACATTCTGATGTAGCTTAGTTGAACATTTGTGTTAAAGTTGATCCAATTTAAAAGGTTCAACCAGTAACTTGCTATTGTTTTAAAGCACTGGAGTGTTGGGTATATTTAACAAACAAAGTTGACTGGATCATGGTCACCAAATTATTATTACTATTGTTTTGAAAATCATCGATGTCATTCGATGCATTAGTAACCTATTGACTTGGATCAGAGGGTTCTATCTGCAGATTTTTAAAAAAGGAGTTTTAATCTAGCAAGATTTTATATACGATATTTTATTGATGTTTAAATTTCGGAAGACTCAGTTTTTCAAAAGCTACTCATTCCAAGACAACGAGTGTGAAAACATGTTCTGAACAAAAAGAACCGATTTATACCATAACGAAACGTTAAACTGGCAAATAGTATACTTAATAATAGAATCGACTAGTTCCATTTTGATTTAAACCAATCCGGGGAAATATAGGTATCAGAGAAATTTACATATATAGTTCATATCGAATTAATCAAACCTAAGTACAACCTTATTTGCAATGCAAAAGCATTTAGCAGTGTTCGTTTCATGAATATTCACAGCCATCAACTTGAAAGGTCGATCAGCTAAAAAACGAAGTGTCGAAATATGCCGTACAAAGAAAAATTGCAATTACATAAATCCGCTCTTTTATGTGACCGCATTTCATCTGATTGTGAATCGAACACCGCAACGACTTAACAGCGACGCAGTTAAGTTAGTTCTCGAGTTAACCGAGATCGCAAGGTGATTTCATACGACAATAATCCGGTAGGCGGTGTAGATTACCATAAGCGTTGTGAAACTGGAAAATTGTCTCTCGTTTAAATGAAAGAAATGTGCACAATAACGCTAAACGATATTATGTTTTTGTGAGTGTTATGGTAATTTTGTCTTTACTCAACTGGCTTATGGGAGAAAACATAGAAAAACGTTCTAAGATTATATAATATGTACATACATACATAATGGTTTATGTTAGTAGAACATCACATATTTGCTTAAAACAAGCTGCATGCTAGCATATTGTCATGTTGGTCAGGTTGTAAAAGTTTTCTAGGTCAAAGTAAAAAATTTTCAAGTTAGGGAAGTATCACACAGTGATATGGCAAGGTATTCAAATCTTATTGACTTACATCACTGTTTTTTACACTCTTGAATTTTTGGTGTTATCAGCAGTTTAATTACATTTCTGTCATCATGTTTCTTACATTAATTGGAAGTTCCCGCATATTTTAACTTTTTTGGAAAGGAAATCGAACGACGAATCCAATGGTACCGCATGTGTTATACCCGGGCTTAAGAAATATTAGAGTATACAGCGAAAAAGGCTTTGGAACCACTCAGAGTGAGGTTTTTCCCTAGTTATCCTTACTCTGAAATGTACTGCGGGACGCTCTACGGGCACAGGAGTAATAATAATTCATGGCCGGGCGAAGCTCCCTGTAACTGTTGGGGGGTGTAGGGCCTTTTATTATTTATTTTTAAAGACCTGGTTGGTAGGCAACGTAATCATACCAATAACAAACTATCAAATCTGAAATCTAAAACCCTGAATTATTCTTGTTATTTATTGTGAATATGTCTTGCATTTTCATATTTTCGTTTTTTATTATCTATTTTATTAGTTGCAATTTTGATATTCGGAGAATCTCTCAAAAACTAATGCAAAGTGGAACATACGTAGTGATCGGCGCTACCCTTGTGCAACTGGAAATATGTGAAAAACGTTTTTCCAAAATTATTTATCGTTTCCTTGATTGTATAATCAATAAATTGATTTACCCACTTCTATTGCTGTTAACTTACACACAATCACCAATTTCAATTTTTAAAATTTTATTTTAGTGACACTTCCAAGATAGTTGGAAGAGAGCTATATAAAAATTCTGTTTAAATAGCGTTATCTGTAATTATCAAAAATTAACCTGTTTTAGGATTTTACTTTAAATTTATCCATTAGTAATGGAGTGTAGTCTATGCGTACTTCTAAAGGCGTCCTTTTGTCTATGTTAATCAGAGTGTCTGACGGTGTTTAACAAAACCTTGTTATTAAGATTACATTGAATGTACTCCTTTCATTGTTAACACAGGTCGCTACCGCAAAGACTTCACGAAGCTTCATTGAAGCAAGGAGGTGACCATTCATCAACTAAATAGTATGATGTCTTATAAAGATATAACCATTTGTTCAGTAATTTATTTCTTCCTAAGGTTTGGTTTGACAGGGTCTTCAGATTAATAGTTCTATTATCCCAGTTATTCGGCAACATAAAATATTATAAAAGTCGTCAAAACACTAGCTAGACACCATACCATATTAACGAATCTCTGATTCAGGAAGCTACCAACTGTTCGCAAAGATTATTCCTCCAACACTTTTTAAATTTCAAGCAAGGCTGTAGGAATAACTAAGGGTTCAACTATTTGTGAAAGTATGAAAAAAAAGCATTGGATAAAATCAGAAAATAATAAATAAATAAGAATTTTTTCAACTATACCGCAAGTTACTCCATTAGATTCCATACAGATTCTAATAAATTGCATTCGGCAACAACCACAACCCCAAATTGGCAGATGGCGCCAGATGGCGTCATCTAGGTTAATGGTGTCATCGTTCTTCAAACAGGATACTTCCCCAATGTTTCTGTAATGAACATTTGGGTAAATGTTAAAAGAAGTACCAATTGTGCCAAATATTAAACTACTTAAAAACAAAGCTTCTTTTGTCGGCGCTATATCAACTATCAACGAATAGCCAGTGTAATAACTAATGGCAGGTTGTACGGAAAGCCTTTAACGTTGAACGCAGTTCATCATTGATTTAACACAACGCTCACGTCCTACAAAAACAAATAATAGTTCAACATTCGATCTAAACAATTATTAACAGTCGATCAAGTAAACCACTTGTTATTTTTCGACAAACATAACCATTATAGACTCCCTCAATGGTGATTGACTCACGTAGGCGGTAGTAGGAAACTTCATTTTATTGTAAACAATTAATATTAGTTGTGTACACTTTTCCATTAACGACGTTTATGACAATACGGCGTAAATGCTACTTTTCCGTTACTAACAAGCGGAAAAAACTTTCCCGTAAAAATTACTTCGTTCCAGAATACTTCAAGTTTGTCGCTCTTGTAAGTACTACAGCCTTTAATATCATACACAGCTATATAATGATTTGCCTTCGTGAACCAATTTGAACGGTTCAGAATCGGTTCAAATGTAGAAGAAAAAGAAACATTGTTTGCGTTCTACAAAACTCAGTGAATTGTCGTTTATACAATGCGCTTCTTATTAAACTGCGTTCGTGCTTGATCCGGCCATCAACCTAAAATTGAACGTGCTTTTCTACATTCGGCCATAGGTGTAGTAATTTAACGTATTCATAAAATTTAATTAAGCGTTCACATTTTGATGGCCCTCAGGTGGTGTTCATTGCAGTTTGCATAAGTTGACAAACCAGAAGTGTTCTAAGTATCACAGGCTACCACAAAATGCACGTCGTGCAAAAGTTCATACGACGAACCTACTAAACATAAAGGACGCCCATTATTCCGCATTTTAATTAAAACTTTCGAACGACATCCTAGAAGAACTAAAAAAAGCTACCTGGCCTAAACAAAAGAATGGCGACAATTTCACATTGTTTCCTTTCAACTGCACGTGGGCTACCGTACCGAGAATTCATTTGTAAATCAAATATATATACATTGTGCTAGTAGCAGTATCTCTAAACCGACAACACGTTTATCATCAGAATTGCACTCTTCCGCGCAACGCTGTGCTCTTTAAAATTGCGATTTTAATTATACGGAGAACTATAAAGTCGCTTCAAAAGCGACGGGTGTACTCCGTGGTAACCCCAAATTTTTCATTTTAGCTGTTGTCTGTGTATTTGCCTTTCCTGTTCGCTGTGCACCCATTGAAATATGAAGTGCGACTGTGGACAACAAAATATCTACCAAATTTTTCTAGGTTAATTGAAATCAGTCTTCAAACTAATTTTATTTATTTTATAAGTTTCGAATAACTGGTAAATTGCTGGTGCATAAACTACTTTTAGCGTAACTCAACGTAGACGTAGTGCCATCTTTGGGGTGCTTAAGTAACCTAAACCTCCTCGCCTCTCACGTCACGATCAGAATATGAATCCCTCACCTCATCATCTTTCAATTAAGATAAGTACTTATTAATCCGAGATAATCCCAATAAAAAAAATCTGGCGAAGTAAGATCTGGTGTTGTAGCAGGCCAATTTACTGGATCAGCTGTACCTATCCAACGACTATTGAAATCGTGATCGAGTATCACGCGCTGCCACCAAATAGTGTGCTAGATAACCATCATGTTGAAACCACATGTCTTGTCGCATTTCTAAGCTCAGGTCCTCAAGTGGTATTAGCAGTTCGTTTTCCAAAATGTCTCGGTATTGGTACAGTTGACCATATAGGATACCTTTAACAATGTGGAGGCGAATGACTATTCCACACCACACATTGGCAATCCAAGAACGCTGGTGTTCAACTTAACGAAGCCATTGCGGATTTTCAACACTCCAGTAACCGTTCCGTGGTTTGTAATAGATGCCTGGTCGGAGAAAAATACATAACGAAAAAGAGGATGGTTTTATTGTATTTCTTCACGTGCCCACTGACAGAAAGTTACCCGATTTTGGAAATCAACGCCATGAAGATCTTATGATACGGATGCTATTTATGACCTTTTAAAATTTTCCAAACACGGGTCTGGGACAATCCGGGGTCGCGAGCAATTTCTCTTGTACTAACATGAAGATTGCTAGCCACTGCAGCTAATAGACCAATTTCATTATTTTCTTCAACGACTGTTGCCCAACAGGTCCTTTTTTTCGGTTGAGCACTTCCATCGGTAGTGAATTGTTTGACAGCACGGTAAAGTGAAACACATGGCCGAATTCTATCCGGAAAATGCTGAGCGTAGAAATTGACAGCATTATCAAGACGCCTATCAGCTTCTCCGTAAAACAGGACCGTTTCAATTTTCTCTTCTACAGCTAAATACTCTATTCTGAAGCGGGTAGTAGTTAATAAATCATAGGTTTTTTAAAATTTCTCTCGTGGAAACGGGCCAAATATCAGTCGTACTATTCGCTTTTGCAATAAGCAAACACATCTCTTGCTTGACACCAGACAATAATAAATGTTATATGAAATCGCACTATGTGCGTGATATAAATTCAATAATGCCTCAATTGACAACAAATGCTTGAGAGTATTTATTTAAAAAGTGCACACACAAACCAATAGGTTACTTTGTTTAGAAATCCAATTGATTTGAATATTAAGGTCAACAATATTGAGAGCTTATTTATTATATTATGTATATATCTATCGAAAATTTCAGTTATAACTTGTTTATTTTTTATTTATAACTACTTTTCTATGGTTACTAACCATCTTATTTTTGTAAAACCAATCAGAGAAACATTTCTTACGGCGTTTATCTTTGTATTAAGAGAGTTGATATATCTATCAGATACAACAATGCTACAATCATCAGCTTAAAGAAAGACGTTACCATAAGAAATATGCTCATTTATGAATAGCAAAAAAATCAAAGGCCCCAAAACGCTACTTTTGGGTGTATCTACTGAATCTTCTACTGAATCTGTGCTGTACTGTACTGTATCTACTGAATTCCTGCGATGTGACGTTCGTAAAAGAAACAATCCAATTATTAATTTCTTCCTAATTTCCAAGTTAAAAGTTGTTGCTGATACAGATGAAATATCTACTAAATCAAAGGCCCTGGTTAAATGAAACAAAATTAGCACTACGTATTCATAAACATCCATCTTATCATATTCGGCAAATATATATGTACATATATATATATTTATATTTCTGGATTTACGACCCGCAATTTTCGAAGAAAAATTTAAAATTTCCTAAAAATTTTCCAAATTTCACATATATATTGCACACACTCTGCAGTCCCCGTTTCTGTTGAAAATCCCTGCCCGTAGACTTGCATTTGAAAATTCTTTGAAAAACACTCAACATCTCTCTTAAAAGTAGGAACAACTCAACTACAGAGCACTTTAAAGTGATATACCTTAAATGTTTTGATACTTCATAAGTACACTATTGTATCGTGTATATCAAATTAATTAACAGATTCAAAAAATAATAATTCCTCCACACAGCGGTTTCCTATAGTACTGTCTTCTGCAAATATTCAGCAAATTTGGAGTAAAAAGGTAAACTACGCAAGACTTTATTCCGGAAGAATTGCGAACAGGATTTCTATGCTAGAGCTGGCAATGTTATAATAGCTCTAATTTTGAAGATAATTAATGTCCCATTATGCGATTATAGAGGCACATTGTACATTGACGCAATTATATTTCAGCGGTTCTTCTTACTATAGAACATATTTTTATAAACATTTTTTGTTGGGTAAATATACTTAATGTTTACCAATCACTAAAATCGCATATTCTTTTACGCAAGTATTAGGCAGTATCTTTTGTGAATTTTCACTGTTCTTTAAGCATATTTTACTGCTATAAAGTCACTCCCAAGGTTTCAATGAATATTGCTCCTCAACGATGGCCCAGGTGTTTCTATGAATTTTCAATACAAAATCATCCCTACAACATTGTTGTAGTTATCTTCGCAGGATTTTCTGTGTACAATATCGAAGTTGTAACTCAAATAAATAATAACAAGAATAATAGACCTTTATTGTGTTTTACATTAAATATTTACACTTGTTATAGCAGTCTGGTATTTGTATTAAATACGTATCAGGTATAATAAAATAGCAGTTGTGCAAACAGAATGTAAAGATATATAACAATAAACTAAATAAAAAACAAACAAACAACATATACTTTTATATCACATATGCATCACCCAAGCATTCCTGTACAGAGTAATGGCATTTATCTACAATAATATTGTATACGAGAAGCACCAGTCCCATGAACATGAATGTCATTAGGCACTATAGCATGTACTGCGATGGCAAATTCAGTCAAAATTTTTAATTGTCTAAAGGATTCTCTACAATCTTCTCTATCTGACAAATTATTAATAATTCTTATCGCTTTTGTTAAATGTTGAAAAGTCTCTTAATATGGACTAAACCATAACAATCTTTTGAATAAAACACTCTGAAAAACGCCTTTTTTTAAAATCTCGTTTGATACGCTGCTCTTTAATCTACTTAATACAAATAACAAAGGCCACAATTTGTCAGACATGCTGTTCACATATGCAACCCACACAGTTTAGAGGCATACTCAACAATACCATGGATCTTAAACAAAATTATTTCTATTTTTCAAAGTAAATGTTGTAGTATGAGTGTTAGCTACGTTTAAATATAATTGGTTCGCGATGAACCATTCATTATTCAATGTCTTTAGAGACATAATGCTATTTTCTGCGCCCAGTATACGCCCAGAAGTATCGTTTGTCTAAATTAGAAATAGGGTCGGACCCAGTACCGACCCCTGGAGTACTCCCATTTCAATCTTCATCAAATCTGGTATCACTCCATTTATGACCACGTATTGAAACCTGTTAGTTAGGTATGATTGTATAAGTTGCAGGTTAATCCCCTCAAAACCAGCAGCTGAAGGTTTCATATATATTTGTTAAATTGAGTTTTTTTGTTACTTAGGTCTAGTTTGAATGACATACCAATAGCCAAATGCTCGGATAACTTTGTATCCCATACTCTGGTTGAATACCTTGAACAGCGCTACTAGTAATCATATTATCTAAACAACCTTCCAGATGAGTGTTGACAAGGATAGCGTGGTGGAGCAGTGCTCGATACGTCATTTTCTAGACGTTCAGAAACTATTTAAATACTGAATAATATACTAATTGGTGAACTGTACAACTTGTATAAAAATAAGATCTTCACATATACGTAATTGACTATGATGTAATAATGATTAATAAAAACTTAAAATAATTGAAAAGTTTGCTACAATAATATACCGCATATGTAGAAAACCTAGTTTTAAGAAAACTTTTCTCTACTTAGTTTTCTATCAAAACTATATTAGTAAACATCATTTGATAAAAATTTGGAAAAAAGTGATGCACGTGACTCGCCCATACACCCACAATATAGAAATATGCAAAAAGAATAAAACGAATGTGTAGTTATGTCAGTAGCATCACTTTTTCTTAATAACAACTACACCGGAGTAAGCATTGCAACCTTATTTGATGCAAAAAACGAACCGTGCAACTCTTGAATAAGGCTCGCAATTGTCGAAGAGTTTCCTCCAATTTCCATACACAATATCTGAATACTTCATAACCACTACAATGGTACATAAATAATTTATTTCAGTTAGGGCAACATCAAAAGATTTCTCTCGTGTACTCTTTATTCGCCGTTTCGTTCGTCCTTCGCTTACGAAATTATTTTTAAATTTTAATAATTCCTGTTTCCGCCTTTCAAGTTAGATGACGCGTGTCTGGCGAGCTTTATTATCGTAAATTCGCCGGCGGCGGATAAATTAGTTTCAAGCGCCCCGAAGCTCGGAAAAGCGAGGGCGGCTTTTGCGAATCGAGCGGAGCATACGTACTACGTTTGCTGGCGGGTGCGAATGCGGGACTTTCCCGATTTTCCGTTTTTAGAGCACACGCTCTTCGTAATGAATTTTAAGAAGTCGAGAGCGATTAGGGAGTTCAAGCTTTCCCCACGTATATCATACGTAATACGCTCGGAAAAGCCGGCTTTTTTGTGGATTTTCATTGTTTCAGTCGTGGTAAAAGTGTCGGGAATGAATGGCGTTCGGGTTTTTAAGAGGATTATTTCTTTTGAATTACTGTCATGTTCTGACAGATCAATTATATTTAGAGGAACAGTAACAAAGCAACTTTTAGTCAGTTCTATTACATAATGTGGAATTTAATTTGAATACCAGAATACCAGCTTGCTTTTGATATTAGTAATCGGGAGTACTACAAGTTGTTTGTACAATTCTGGGTTTTCTCTAAATATTAAAGCATTTATGTGGAATATACGTACTTGTTTAGGTAATTTGTCTAGCAGGGAACATAGCTAGTGAAGGTTATTAATTAAATTCAACTTATACAACTAAAGACAAGCCCTCGTTATTTTTTTACATGGACTATGAACAAAATACCATATTTGGTAATCAATAACCATTTTTGTTAACAAAGACCATCTCACCTGCAGTAGATGGATGAAATGGCTCACAAGTTAAACTTGATTTTTTTTTTGAAAAATAAGGCATTCCAATGCAAAAATGCACTTTCTCCTTTTACCACAGAGTAAACAATGGGCTTGAAATATAGTATATCCTTCACGTAGACATCCGCGTCGGGTAACACATTCCATCCAGTCTTCCTTAATTACCTACACCACAACCGACACAAGTATTTTGTTTTAGATTGTCACTGTCTGAATAGTATTCTAAGTTGATCTCGTGTTCACTTTTGTTCGAACTTTCTTCGCAACATTATTTGTGTTTTTTCTTTTCTTCTTTCTGTACTTTCTTTCTTTTGCGGCCTTCCTTTTTGTTATAAGTTCTGGCGAAGTTGAGATCTGCGCAAGTTATCTACTACGTTCTCGAGTATTTACAACGCCCAGTGTACTAGGAACAGAACGAATTCCTGGGGTGTCTTCCGCATTAGTTACCAGTAGTATTTCCTCTATCTCAATTTCTTCGTTCTTGGGCCATTATAACTTTGTCAACTTTATTAATTATATGCCAGATTTGCTTTCTTTGCTTATGCTTTGCATATTTTTCGACGAATCAGTACTGAAGCTGATTACGATGCTGTACTATAATGTTGTCTGGAATCAGATTTACCGTAAATACGAGAAATTAATGGAGATAGTTCGGTGCACATTTTTTTAAATCTTGTGTTCTCTATGATCTTTTATATGAATTTGACTTTATTTCTCTGGCAACCCGAGGCGCTATGTCGCGGGTTGTACTGGTACATAGGCGCATGTTAATGGTCTCGGCTGTTTTACATTTCTTATATTTTTGTACACCGAGCTTGAACATTAGGGCTAATTAACTTTCTATTTTCCATTAGTTAATACCATTACCACCCACCAGTACTGTCAGTACGCCCTACCATTAACATTCGGATATTAATCTCATTTCCTCCTTAAAACGTCTACTACCTTCCCAATTTGATTTAAATTTGGCCATTCTCTTCAAAGAATTATATACTTATTACCCTACCCTCGCCCACTTATTGCTATACGCTAAAATTATCTTTTGATAAGTAGCTAAATGCTGCTGTTGGATAATAATAAACTGTTTTATTCTATTAATAAAAAACCATTATTATTATTAATACGTTCACCTATATCAATGTGATCGAAGTTAGGGGCACAAACAGTAAGTGAAGATTCAAATTATCACGTGTCACGATTAGAAACGACGAAGTTTATTTCTGATCCACCCCCATCTTTGCACAACCCGGATGGAAATATTATGTTGGCCTCACTTTTCAATTGAAACAAGATGTATCTATTACCCCAAGTTCCTTGATCTTTTAGTATACTTTTAACAACATAACAAGTAGTGAAGTTTGATAATCTTATAAACTACAATCAGTGATGTGAAGACACCACACGTAAGATATCACCATGACTATTTCAAATGCAAAATACCCTTTATATTGAAATATCCTAAAGTCGAATAGGGTCTAAAACAACGCTAAAGTGTATTAAAAAAGCATCATGTTCTAACTTGTTCCTGCATTAATCATCGTTCAATCGTTTCTCTCTCCTAATTGGCACAGACGTTTTTTTTCTCTCGTTCCCCCTGTTCGTTCAATTGAATAAAGTGCGCGTTTTAATATACTACATGACATAATTATCGGTGCCTTATAAGGACTCCTTGGCGTGGGCAACCAGTATGCTTGCCGTTCGTACGTCCCGCAGAATTTATCGAAAATATGGCTTCGCCGCGTCATTTTTTTCGCGCACTCCATCGAAACGACCGACTTTGCAGCCCCGGTCGGACGTCGAGATACGGCCTCAATGTCGTTCGGTAAATAAACAAGTAGGCGCATGTATGTTGTATGTACCTGTATTCGCCGTTTATTTTCTTTTTTGTGGTAGGTACGAGAGAGTGGAGTTACTCATGTTTACTGTTGAATGGTTCGAATGAAATAGCACCTAGTGGGTGGTAGTTTTTGTTAGGAGTGGAAATATTTCAGTAGCATTCTTGTAATTCCATTTCCATATACGTAATTGCTTTAATTGTTTGATTTTCTCTGAGGAAGGAGGGACTTTTTTTAATGTAGGTTCTGATCTGTAAACAAGACTACCAGTAAATGTACTTGTCGACTTGGCAAATTAACACAAAGTAAAAGATATACAAAGTATCTATTCCGTTTAAAACGATGACGAAGACTTGACTCGAAATATGATACCTCTAATCCATTGTTGATAACAATATGGCCAAGATATCTTTTTGAATATGATAGAATGGCATTTAGCATATCCCTGTGTATTAAATATCTTTTACTTTTCAAAGATACGTGAACGCAAATACAGTGCACCTTGCATCTCAACAAAACTTCTCGGTGTATATATTCAGAATAATCTGCTCTGGAATGTTCACTGTGTAAGAACTTAGTAAAAATGTTAAGTACCAAAATGTTTCTATTTTGTAGTCTGAAGGATCAACTGGCATTACAGACGTTACTATCTATATATTATATGGAAATTGAGTCCCGACTGAGATACGGGATACCTCTCTGGGGATCCTCATGATTTCAAAGATCTTTGTGGCACAGAAGCAATTAGAATTTTGGGCGGACTAAAACCTCCCGAGTCATGTAAACTTCTTTTTCAAACATTGCCAATTCTAACTCTTTCGTCTTTACACATCCTTGAAGCTGTCTGTTACCATCATAATCACAAGGAAGAATATACCACTATGAAAGACATACACTGCCGTTCAAAGAAGTTCGGTCGGTTAATAAAAAACATGAAAAGGGTACAGAAACAAACAAAATGCAATTTTATTGTATGTACAGGTAACAAAGACAAAAATAAATAAATAAAAAGTTATTCTGGCCTAATATAACATTTACACCAAATTATTTTTTTTTAATATCAGCTTGGTATTTTGTTTGAAACTTAATTGAATATGTACATGAAGATATTTTAACATATTTTAAAGCAGTTGTATGAATAGCTACTTTTTTATTTATTTTCAAAAAATAACGCTTTTCAATGAACTGTGTAATTTAAAAATATTTTACATTAATATATTGTTACATCTTGTTGAAAATGTGGTTAGTAGAACTGCGATTATTATTGAACATGACCTCTTAAAATACTAATTAATCGAAATTATCATCAGGATAAAATTAATTCTTTTCATCGAAAAGCCGTTTAAAACTCAAATATGCGTTCATGGCAGTTCACAAAATATAGAGAAACAGTTTATGACGCGACTTTTGTTCCTTATATACCTCGAGCCAGTCAGCAAATGTCCATCCATATACATTTTTATTATTTGTACATTCTTGGCTCAACGACTATAATCGGTGCGAGCGATTTGATTTTAAAAACGATTTCGCACTCGTTAAGGAGGAACTCGATTCATTCGAAAGTATCGATTGCGCATTCGTTTAATATTACCGAACGCTTTTTCATTCGATTAGCTCATCACATCCTCTCTACAATAATCAACTGTAGCTTGCTATTCTCTCAACATCTTCCATACTCATGAAATATATACGTCAAACGTATGACGAAATTAACGCAGAAGTATGGAGTTCGTTAACTTTTAATTACGACTGAGAATTGGGAATGGTAACACTTAAGTATATATAACAAACTCCTGAGTTTAATTTATCGATTAATTATAAGTATTAATTTTGAAATTAAAAGAAGAATGACAGAACTAAGTTGCTCATCTTTTTGGAGGACCATCATTCGAACCTTGTATAAGTAGTTTTTTGGGCGTTGATAAAATGTGACTATGGATAAAATTTCCATTATTTCTTACCTATTTCTTACCGTACATCTGCAATGGTATCCCATAACTTTTCAGATGTTCCTGTAAAGTTTTTTAACGATACGCCCAGATATTTTACAATGGGTTCAAATTCGGGCTCACGACGGGCCATGGCAGATCTTCAATAATTATTTGATTTTAGAAGCATTCTTCAACTATATTGACTGGGTGCGCTGGACATTTCGAGAACATTAATGTAACTCTGAGAATGAAATTGATAAACGCCAACGTCACAATAACTAATTCAACTCCACACTTATTGAGAAACGGCGAGGAGTAAACTAGTATTGTACTTTTTATTAAATTTAATCCTATTTGGTTTATACACTGCAACTTTTGAATTTATTGACTGGAATAGTTTCCCGTCTGTATTAAATTTTGCGATAATTTTGGCACTTTTATCAAACCAGTAAAAATGTTATTTTGGTAAATCTCGAATTGAGGCCAAATTCAGTCGAATTTATCTTTTGTTGATTATCTTATTTGTATTAAAAAGGAATCTTATTTTAAAAGATTCACTTCTAAATATTTCTAAATTCATTTATAGAGTGACAAGTTAGCTCCGCTTAAAAGTATTAGTTGGATGTCTGTTTATTGTCCGAATTTATTGAGGCATCGCTTTTTTAGTACAGTTGACAGGTATTCTAGACAGCTTCTCTCTTACATAGTCCCATAATAGGTAACCTAATTTCATACAGTCCAGGAATTCAGCAGCTATTACACAGGAGCTCGACGACTTATCCATTTTCTAGGAAACATTGGATGGTCCTGGTGCATCTGCATGTCTTAAATTGCGTTAAATTTAACGGGATAGCTTCCAGCAACTCATAAATTTCTTGAAATAAGCCGTACAATATACACTTCTTTGTGAGACTGTGTTCAAAATAGTAAGGGCCGATCATTCTATCACGGAGAATACCTGTCCAAACACTTATGCTCCATCGGTATCAATGATCAAAATATGTCGCTACAGTGATAAAAGTGCCATAAATAAGACATCATTAAAGGACTTTTTCCCGTACAGCATCTATCCATAAAGGCACAACCTTTGGAGATCACTGTGTTGACTCACCCTGTATAACAATTATACTCACATTTTCTTCTAAGAAATCACAAGGAAATATACTTAATTGAAACTTAAATCGATACCGTCAAATCTAAAACCGCAAGCATACTGATTGTTTAAGAAATAAAGTTGCAAAGAAGGGAAATATTTACTACATTACATGATACAGATTAACGAGTACATGGTTATTTCGCAAGCTTAAAGTGAGGTTGTCACGTCAATCTACGAATATCGTATTTCAAGCGGTTCCCTTTGACCGACCACGACAACTCTTTTGAAACACTTAGAACGCACTTCATGCTTTTGAAAAGGCGTCGTCCTCTCTTCAAAATCATCGGCGTGGGAATTGAAAAATCTTACACTCTCGCCATAAGTAACTGCATTTGTATTTACACACTACCTTTCAAACCTTTCTTAAAACTACGTTAATATTGGACGCCTGAATGAGATCGGTAGATAGAAGAAGCTGAGAACAATACGCTCATTAAGTTTAAAATTTATATAATCTACGCCTAATAGTATAATTCGTGCATTAGAAAGCTCATTAGCTACTTCAGGAAACACGAATGGTAACTCTACCGGCATCTGTTTGTACTATTTGATTTTTTTTATCTTCTTTCTTTGGTGCTACTCTTATTTTAACGAAGATGCTCGCTCAACGTGAAATAATTGCAATTAAAATAATTTATGGTCCACATACGCTGTTCTTTCTAAAATTCTTTTTTTCGGTTAAGACGCGTTGAGTTGCCTTCCGTGGTATTTTTAGTTGATTCCAACTGGCACGTTTTTAAATCCGTGGAAGACTATCGTATTCCTTTTCTACTTTCACGGTTTCGAACACATGGGAGGGCTCATAAATGAATAATATATTTCGGAAATTTTAGAAGCTGATGAAGTGGAGGTACGGATAAAAATAAAGCTTCCGCAGTCGACTAATCATTATGATAAAAATACACTTACTTCTATGAAATCTGAGTTGACATGGGGTCAAATTACAGAAATACCGGGTAGATCAGGAATGCGTCATCTTGCGTGTGTAGTTTTTTAAAATAAACTCAGAATGTCCAGATCTTGAAATCCCTCAAGAGAAAGAGGTCAGTTTGACTGGGAAGAAAATATATTCGAAACTGTGCACAATTAAGTTTAATAAACTCTCATCAATCTTTGATACGTAATGCTAGAAATTAACCCTGCAGTTGTGGGTTTGTGAATACTCAGAATTATTACGAAAATCATTGTAATTAATGGATAGTTTTTATACCAGAGGAGTTTGATGATTACTTGGCTTCGGCAAGAGATGGCGCTCCTAGAATTGAGTAACTCTATTTTTTGTAAAAGTAACCTTTGACAAGTGCCTTGTCAAGTTTTCAAACAGATACGTCAGTTCGTGAATGACAGCCATTTTTTGTGATTTAACAGCAATGGAAAAAAATCGAATATAGGACAGCGATCAAATATTCGTTAAAAAAAAATGATTAATGAAATAAATGTGGAATTCAGAGAAGTTTATAGGAATTTGCACCTTCGTTATCCACCATCAAATATTCGTGCCTCTACTTGTGAATTGACTGTTCGAACCTCTTATGTTACGTATAATGTTTCAAGGGTATCGTTACGCTTCGTGCCAAGGTTTACATACACTACCCCTGAACTAATCCCTTTTTTAAAGCCTGGTTTAGGCACACGACTAAAAATGCAAATGTAGTTCATACAGACGTTTTTACACTTTATATTTTTCGTTTTTGATGTATGTATTTTGTATTTATTTATTTATTGCATTGTAATTGGGCTTTAGATCTATTAGGCAAATACGCCTATTATTATTATTAATGTTGTATATAAGCAATACTGTGTCACATAAGGATATGTCGAAAACAACTTGTATTTTTGCTACAATGTCATTTCTATTTCTCCATATTTGTATGGATGCGCTTATCATTTGATGCCAGACACAATCAATTTAAAAGAAGAGCTGTTTCGACATCTTTTGGTTGAGTAATAAAACCACTCTGATAGCAAAAGACTGATATCAATTAAATCAGCGCAACATCAAATTTAAAAAATTGATGTGGTAGCTGCGATTGTTTCGAGAAGGAGATGAAATCTTTACGGCATAATCAGCATAAAATGGACACAGAACAATAGCGTAATTAAATTTTTTTAAAAAGGAACGTGAAAAATGTTTAAGGCACAAATGTGACGTGTGTCGTCTGTATCCCCCCGTTAGGAACCATTTGTCTTAGCAGGTTCAGTAAACTGACGTATTGTTGGTATATATCACGAATCGAGTTTCCGGGGCCGCATATAGAGGAAAATAAGTTATGTGGTAATGAGAATCCCAATGCAACACTTGCGCGTATTTTTCCATATTATGGATCCGTCACCTCGGTCTTAAATAACGGATGTCCAGCCTATCAAATAGCCCTACTAATCTGATAAAACCCGGACAATTAATGCTAACTAGCTTCTTTACCTTTGATTAGACTTAAGATAAACAAGAATGTGCATGTACAATTTTGCTTTACATAGTATCCTTTCTTGCTGTACATACTCTAATTTTACACTATTTAACCTTTTGGGAAACCAATTTGTGTAATGGTTATCTTCGTTAAAGTAATTTGTTTCACAATAATTGGAGAGGACGTATTCAACAAGTTTCTAAATGTGATCATAACAAATTAGAAATTGCTGCTGAGATCTAATCATAATTATGATTGATCTTGGCACATTTTCCTCTAAAACATCTCTTGTTTGCTCCACTTTTCAATTACATCGCGTCATAAAGTTTACTCCCCGACAGTAAATAGAATTGACACTAATTTCGAGAAGGAGCGTTGGACGAACGACGCGACCTTGAGCAAAGTTACTTGCGTTCGACAACATCGTATAATTGAACCATTACAAGATATTTACGATCTTTCAAATTGATCGACAACCAAACGCGCCTACGTACGCACACTCGCACACATCTGTTCCTCTCCGTAAGTGTACGGAAAAATGGAGGATACATCCGACATTAACGCAATGCGATATCCCATATTTTGAGACGACGGAAAGTCGTTAAAATTTAATCACGTATTACTAACGCGTCGGTCATGATGTTCCATATTATCATGAAATCGCAACGGTTTATCGACCCCGGGAAGCGTTCGCCTTGTCGCGTGTGTGCCATCCCGCCTGTGCGTAATTTTAAATGCTTTGTTTCGAAACGTGATTCTTATTAAACGGAGAAATTTGCTCACGCCCTGTGTTTGTCCCTTCTCCGACCGCTTTACTCATATACGCAAGTAAAAGCGATGTCTGCTTCGTATTGCGGTTTCCAAGACGAAAGTGACGTATCTTATGCATGTATATGTGCAATATTGACCAGTGAGTGAGTAAGAGATCAAATGACCCCAGTTAATGACCGAAAATTTTTAACAAGTATACCACTGACTAATACTAGAAGCAGTACTACAATTTTAGAAGCTGAAACCCGAATGGTTTTCTCTTGCTGTCACACTAAGCTACTCAAGGCTGCATTCTATGACCAGCATAATTCCTTCTTCCTATTGTACTGACGAAAATTACTGTTGACGAATTGTTATATTTAGTAATTATAAATGAACGGGAGATGCTAAAGATATTACATTAAATCCTTAAAAAATGCTGCACAGGCAAATTTATAACTTTAAAATGCCACTTTCCATCGAGAAAATAAAACTTTTGTTGTCCTCACTACTGCTTTGGCAATGATGTCACTGTCATTGAACCCCCAGATTTTTTAACCTTTGGGATGTATAAAGGTATTCAAAAGTAAGTTTCCATTTTGAAAGAGATCTATTTTTTATACATATTAGCAATTATGGTTTAGAGGTTTTTTTTTCGCTATACTTTGTTGCTATACTAACAGATTTTTAATATTTAATTTAATAATATTGAACAACATATATTGTGAAATCTGCATTGCTCAGTAAAACGTCATAAACTTGTATAAGGATTGGAAGAGGCTCTATACAAAGTGATCGAGTAAACCAAAGTAAGCAAAAACGAAGTGAGCGCATCTCTAGTTTTACAAGAAGGCCAGGATATTCTTGGTGCTAAAAGTTGCAGAACGATTAGAGGTGAGCTATTCAATCTGATGTACCGCTGTAAAATGAAAATGCGTTTTGAGGATCGTCACTTTCACAAATAACTGTAAAGGGCCAGGCAAAATCTTTCGGATAGATATGGCATACTTTGAATCAAATGGCACACAACTGCAGAATGTGGGCAAACAAAAATTCAAATACGATTATTAAACAAGGATTACATGATAACAAATTACTATTTGGTGCGGCGTTACGTAAAATTGTTTAATAGGATCTTGTTTCTATGAAGAAATGTAACTTGGGCAAACGAAAACGGTAACGATAAATGGGCAGCAATTCCTCCCGTTTTGCAAGGCTACTACTAGCACCATTACAGAATCGTGATGTTGGCAACATTGTTTTGATGACACTACTACACAACACACTTGGAGATCGTGTAATTAGTAGACATTTTCCGTACAGTTGACCTTCTAGCAAAAATGAATCTGGTTGCTTGGTTGTGGGGTTATACCAAAGAAAGGGTATTTCATAGCAGACCTACTACTCGTGTGGAACTAAACCAATCAATATCACATGTCGTCGAGAGTATTTCTGGGGATATTCCTTCAAAAGAGCTACTATCTCAATTAAGCATCACGATGGTTTCTTGTTCCTCCTTTAAAGAGAACAATTTCTTTATGAACAATTCAGCGTCTTTATTTTTGCAGAATTTAAAAATTTAAGTTTCACATTTATTTTTGAAGAATTTGTGTTGTTTGTTTCAAAAGATGTAAGTTGTTTGATATTTTTTCAGACGAATGAACCTAGCGCTGGATCACTCATAAATTGGCTAGTCTTGATTATTTTTTTTGAATTCTCAAATGTTAGGGAACAATTCTTCGTTATGCATACGTGTAGTGCAGGTGCACTGAAGCCAGCTAAACATGAATTAATAGTGATGAAGCACAAAATGAGTCAATAACGTATTTTTTCGAAAAGATCTATTTTTTTTTCTGTTCCATGTGTGCCGATGTTATCTAAAATATGAAGTGAGCATTAAACTTTGGAATCCATTATCATACATGTTCAGATCTCAACTTCAGGAAGTCCAAATCTCAATTTCAGGTACATCGTTTATATCGTTTAAAATCTTAAAAGACGTGAACCGAATCCTAAGCTCCAACTATTGAATAAGAAATTTATCTTCAACAGAGAAATCTTTCGTTATTTAGACAGTATTACCGTAACACTGCCAACAAAGATGCATATCATGATTGAATGTTTTTGACATATGTATATATTTAGAAATTGCTAATACTGTTCCAATAGTAGATAATTTATGTATCTATATTTATTTTAATTAAATATTTCTGAAGGTGAGTCTCCCTTTTAATCTTTTAGAATTAATTAACTAGAAAAATTGCCACTAAGTGTTGATAAAAATCGATCTATATTAACTGGCTATCTCAAAATAGTTGATATTGATTAACCTAGATTTACTATAATAGAGTATCTTGCGTACATACGTACCTATTTCATTTGTAATACCTAGATGCTAATTTAAAACACCATTTCTGCTGAGCAATGCGCATTTTATTGTAACGGCCACCTGTACATGCACAGATTTTATTGCCGCTTGATATTTACCTTTTGCTTTCAAGTGTAGGTATACTGAATGAGTAACTTCAAATATTTGAAGAGGTGTTTTCATCAGCGGCACAGGAACAATAAACATTTGTTTGAAACGGATAAATCTTTTTAATTTTACAAGCAGATGGAAACAAACTTAAACGTTGAAGACATTTAAATAAGTATTGAAGTAAATGGAAAAAACGAGGTCCAAAAATCTCACAAAACTCTTTAATGAATAGCTGCGCTATTCCCAGTTCGTCCTCACGCAAGCTGAAAATCATTCATAAAATTGCAATTAGGATCAGATTGTTAAATAATCAAGTGCTAATGTAGGACTATGTAATAGGATGGTAAATGTAAATAATGAAGTAAAACCTAATTGTAAAACAAATTACAAATAATAATGGAGATTTATAAAATGAAACAATGTAGAGTGGTAACTATATAAGGCGAAACCAAGAATTAAAGCAAAACTTCAAAATTTAGTTTCGCGTTAATGTTTGGTATAATTGACGCATTTTTTAGCACAAAAATGAATGAAAATTTTGAATAGAGCAATTTAATGTTATAACATACGACAGTTGCTAAAGATATGAGAAATGCCATAAGTTTATCGGGACCTACGTCTTACCTTGAATAATATTAGTACGGTAATGGAATTCTAAATTCAGCAAAGCTTTGAAGAATCCGACGGATAAACTTCCAATGAATCATTAAATATGCGGATTGCCCAGATAATGTTTCAAAGGAATTATAACGGACGCAGATTCGGTTAAATCAGATGAATTATTCAGTAGTATTAGAAAAGTAATTGGCATCGGTATTACTCGTTATTCTTTTTTGTAGAAATTGAATAGGTTTTTCTGATTTTTCCCCACGTTCTTTTGTTGATCTTCAATGCAATAGCTCCTTTTGTAATGACGTAGAATTGCGATGTTTCTCCTAACAAAATGAACAAGGACAATTCAAAGAAAAGTGTATTTCACAAATTTTAATTTACCTCACAAACAAAACAATTGCATATCAAAAAGGCGGAGTATTACACCAAATGGTGCACAACCAAGTTGCCCTTAAAAAGAATTATTGGCGCTCTTCTACAACACTAAACAGTGGTTCAAATCTCAACTTAGAGCTATTTAAGAGCTTCCCAGTAACCTCAAACTATCATCAGCTGGAACAATCGAAAGCCGATTACAAAAAGTCCCACCTCGCAATTACAACTGAACAAGTAACAACGAACAGTTCTTCAAATCGTGATTTGGCAAATGTGGGCATATTTTTGTGGCCGTACGTATTTCCAAGTTTAAGCCAGTAGACCTTTTTTATTTGGGGATATGTTCAAGATGAAATTGTTTTTATTATTACTGTTATTGGGGACTGGTGAAGACCTTCGCGGATTAATTCTTCTAGGTTTTCGCGCAGTAATTTACGAAATCCAGTTAGGACTACAGTATTGTAGATCACGAACATAATAGTCAATTGTTCGAGTGTATAGACATTTAAGTACGTGACAATTTTATTATTAGTTACACCTGCTTAATCTCTTCGCTAATTTTTCTTCGATGACCAATTAGTTGTTTTTCGAGGCTAGCCTCAAATCAGTTAATGTTAGAGAATGCTTATATCTCTTATAACGGCGAGATCTGCATGCTAGAAATGTTAATAAAATGTAAACGAGAGAATTTTTATTTAGTCATTGGCATACAGAATGAAGCCAATGCAACGCGCACGTTTGGAGAATTGCATAAATTTTAATAATTAATAAAATATTTATAATTCTAAAAGAGCACCATTGGATAAAGGTGAGCTTTCGTGATGTGAATTATAACATTGAAGTGGCTGAAAGCAGATACAATTGGTTAATGGTGACTGAAGACAAACGACGTATATATAACTAAAAGAATTTATATAAAATTTATAGAATAGACGTTGTACTTATTTATTGCTTTTTCTACCGGTTATGATCTTAAGAAAAAGATTAAACGTAATATGAAACGACAGACATAAAGTATAGGATGCTATTGACCAATTCAAAATGCAAAATTTTATTGTCATGGTGAAAAGAATAATTCAAATAAGCAGGATGGATATTAAGAAAACTTAAAATGAAAGAATAACAATTTAAACAGATTAAATTCAGCTAAAAATAAAGGAATTAATTTACGTTGAGATTTATATACAATTATAATAATAGCAAAGTTAGATTGAAGATATTCATTTATGCAACAATACATGCTTAGTCAAAATTTATGCTTTGAGATATTTACAATTTAAATTCTAACAGATTTCACTTTTACAATAATTACGAAAGTAAAAAGGAGTAATTAAAAATTTGAAATTAAAGTAATTGATTTTTAATCAAACAGAAAAGAGATACGAGTACAATTAGTTTCGTACAAACAATTCTAACTTATCAACAGCCTACAAAAAGTTAATGCTTAAAAAAAAAGTTAGAGACGAAAGCGGCAAAAAACGCAATAAAAATAATTACGAAAGGAAATGGAGAAAAAGGAGAAAAAGACAGCAGATTCAGAAAAGTGTATACAAATGGTGACAAACGACGTCTAATCTAAAGGCAAATAATCAAAGAAAAACAAAATAAAAATGTTCGCAAGGATTAGTATTATTAATTAATTATTTACAGACCGGTTCAAATTAACAGGCCATTATTGCTACCTCCGTTATCGTTGGTTTTAGAAAGTAAGCTGAAGTAGTTTAGTGCTTTTACTGCTGATTAATATGCACTAAATAGAAAAACAATAGAATAGCCTGTATATTTTTCAATGTATATAACTAATATATTTATATAAAAACGTGGTTACAGTGTTATTCCGAAATTAATCAGAAAAACCAAAATGGTCTTTATTTCTTATTAAAGATACATGTATGCTGTCTAATGGATATTAGTAGTAAGCTAAACCAAATTCCTTACCTCTAAGTATCAAAATAGCTGTTTAGAAAGCGCAATTTTGCGGTCGAGGATGTAATACGTAAAATACATCCGGGCGGCAAAATCAGCATTTCACCAAAATATTTAACATTCGCTCATGTACTAATATAATTTCTTTACTTTATATTCCTACATTTCATTACATCCTATGTAAAGGGTACATAACTCGTAAATCGCACTTACGTCCCTCCGATCAAGGCAGTAATGATAGACTTACATAGCCGGTAGTGCCCTGATTGGAAGGGCGTAAGTCATGAAATATTGATCATTTCCAAATTTTGAGCTAGTAGTAGAAACAATAGATGACAGTTGGGCCGTATGTGTTTTTATAAGAAATGTCTTCGTCCAAAAAACTGCTATTACCTCCCTTGTAGCATAAATAACTATTTAAGAGTGAAATCCGAAAGAAATTTTGGATACATTCAGAAGAGGATGTAGCTCCGCATAGAATTATACAATAACCTACTGTAAATATTAAACTAGCTTATTAGAAGCTAGGAGCCCGTATGTCCTCAGTATTCATTCCAGAACAATAATCTATAAAACTTTTACATTAGAAATTAATTTGTTTTTCGACGTATTGGAAAACGCGAGTGATCCCTTAAAAAAAAATTGTTACTTTTGTCTTTTTTTTAATGCGTTACTCTGTTGTTTTTCTATTAACTTACATATAATCAGCTGAAAAACATTACTAATTTACCAATTTAACCGATTTCGTATTGTAGGACCAATAATAACGGAGATGGCAATTGTGGCTCGTTAATTAAATCAACTTGCGTACAATATAAATTAAGGTAAAACATTTTATTAATTAAAAAACAAAACAACATTCTTAGGTGAGACAAATAAAGCAAAATAGCAGCATCAAATAATTGCTACAATATACCTAATATAGGCGACCAAAAGCCAAATATCTAAAACTCGTGAAATATTTTTATCAATGCGTATTTACAATTGAGCTAATCTCATTGCTTGAAGTGCTTTTTTCGCTCATTACGAAGTTAGATAAAACCAATCAATCATTATGCAATTTATATGCAGACTTTAGAGAGTACCTTTTTACAACAAAGAATGTTTGCGCACCATTATTTTTTTGTAACTGCGCCACTGATCTTTTTTTTCCATCTCCAAACCTTTAGTATAAACCACCTCCGTAGATATTGCACAAAATATCGTACTACATGACGTCATTAATGGAGGCACGTCGCATTGAATATATAATTGTTATATTTGACAAACACGTTAGGTTCTATTATTCAGTCAATTCCGTTCAGAAATCGCAAGCGGTACATCGCAACGGTATGACGAATTCTCCGTCGGCAGAGTTGCAGATCTCATTCAATAGAATTTCCACGCCATTATACGCGGTACATTCCTTTTTATCTGCCGCGTTGCATACAGCAAATTAACTCCAATTACATATTTGTATTTTAGGTGATAATTAAGTTAACAAGCATCGTTTGCGCGTTTTTAGTGCTGCATATTTATGGAATGAAGCTGATTTATCGATGAGTATGTGAATTGGTGTTTTTGAATTTAAAATAAAGTGCGGGATTTTTTTTTATCATCGGCATACCTGATGTTAGAATTTCGAAAAGGCGGCAGCATGGTTGGAGGTTCTCCTACCTGTCCGATGCATTACATCAACCTGCGTAAGAAGGAAAAGCATCATATTAAGCCGATCATCAGTTTGAATATTAGACCGAGGAGTTTGTTATGTGCTTCGTATTCAGAGGATACGATTAATCCAAGGAGTTGTCATAACCAGAGTAACACGTGGAAGTTTCACAGGCCCAGGCCAAAGTCTATAAGGTAAAGAATAATAATTAAATCGATTTTTTTAACAAATCACTCAAGTTCAATATGTTTTTTTATTCAGTGTTCAGCATCTTAAATATACTCAAACTGTTTTTTCTAATTGCAGCTGTGTAGCACTTTTTTTCTGATAGAAATAGACACATTTTCACAAAATATTAAATATAAAAAACAAAAATATATAAATCAAAATTGGAATGATTGGTGCATTGTAATATTGCTTCAAATACAGAGCAAGTCGTAAATTTTGTTTAACGTTTAACGTTTTACATTCTTTTTATACTGTAACAAGAATTCTTTTCCTGTATAAGAAACATATTCATCAAGCGATGATAAAATATCTTTTTGTGTATTGCAATTAGAAAACTGTGTTAATACTTTTGTAACGTAAACGTTCTTTGGATATTTGAATACTTTAGATTCTCTGATAATGTTGTACCTTGCTTTCTTATTTAAAGTTATTGTTTTTAATGAATTAGGAATTACTTCATTAATTCAATATCAAAGTACACTGCTACTTTTCGTCTAGTACGCGATATATTTTATCGCTTTGTGAAACAGAAATATAGATTTATAGCTGTGTAGCAGTAACACTATAAACTATAAAACGTTTCTAAGCACCTAGTTCAAAAAACTGCTTTTTTCCATTAGATACGTGCACCCATAATCTATTAATTTGGAGCGTCTTGTAGTTGAAGTTAAACCATCCAAATAATGGCTTTTCGTGCTCGAAGGAGGCCTCTGTTTCGGCAATGACCTTCTTATTTGATATGAACCGCTTTCCGCCAAGCTATTTTTTTCAAGGTTGGAAAAAGACAGAGATGAGTGGGCCGGGGTGTTATCATAATGCTAAAGAATTTTTTTCTTCGCTAGATGAGGCCTTTGTCTCTTTAGTTCAGTTCAGTTCAGCTTAGAATCGACACAAAAGTCAGCATAGTACTGTCCCTTCTCCAAATAACTTTTCTGGCTGATAGAACGGTCCCCGGGAAAAGTGCCTGTTGCCGACTAACCTTGGTTTTCTGTTGTGTAGTGTCTTATCTGCAACCATATAACACGCAGAAACTCACTCGGATTACACATAAACGTGTCCAAAGATTGCTTTGAAGTTATCACTCCATTCCGTTTTTGGCCATCAGCAGACGGGGCACCCATTTAGCCGATAGCTTTCTCATACACAATTTTTCGTAAAATATGTTTTGTACAAGTTCAGTTGAGATGTTTGGCGTATTAACAATCTCTCCAATCTTCACCCGGTATTTTTATTAATTTTATTAATCACATCGTCCATAGTCAATCAGACGACCTGATCAGACCTCATGAAAGACGGATGTTCAGCCATGCTTAAATTCGCGATCCTTATAACCTGCGTCCAACTTCTCTTTGATTTCTACTCATGTTTTCCTATCTAAAAAAAAAAATCGAACACTGTGGTATCGTAGATTTTGACACATTACGCTGTGTGACCGCTCCTAATCAAAAACGGATGTTCGGCCACGCTTAAATTCATTAAACCAGTACCTGGTAGTATTGATAAAGATGCGTGATCCTTATTAATTGCAACCAACTTCTCTGTGATTTCTGTACACATTTTCCTATCCCCAAAAGAAAAAAGCGGTGTCGTTTCTTTTTCAAATACATTAATTTGCGTGCTTTGAACATCTTCCAGAACAACACTACTTTAAAATTTTGACAAACGTCGAGTGAAAGAATGGTACTCACAGTCGCTGATGCAGATTTTAACACAATGCTGGTTCCAAACACTCGTACTTCTCATACCATCCTCGAATTGAATAATGCAATAAAAAAATTGTATCTACAGGAATCCATTGCTTGGTTGCGGTAACTGTAAAACCTAAAGCCTTTAAGACCCAGTGCTTCTAAAGGTGGACATCTACGTTAATAACCAAAGTGGTAGGATAAGGTATTCTGGAATATGTCATATCGTAGCATTACATTTAGCTACATGTCTAGTTAGTTTGCTTGCTAAACGTCGATACCTTTTTGTTGAAATGGAAGGTTGTCATACTGTAAAGCTTGAAATTGCCTATCCTCCTATTTAATAAGATTCGTTTTCAAGCTGCTACAATTCGAGGAGGCAAAGAAGACAACATGCGGATTTTATTGATGGAATTCCCAAAAATTCTCGGCTAGAATAAAGCAGAAGTTTTATGGTTTCAGCTTACAACACAAAATTGATTGCTATCAATGTTATCATGCGACATTTAATTTTAATCCGACATGCTTTACTGAGAATAACTTAACCACATAAACTCCATATTTGATGATATTGTTGGTGGTATTTACGTTTAAGTAATTTTTTGAATTATTGTGGAAAAACACTAATTTATTATAAACAAATGATCATAAGATGGTTGCTAAATCGGAAGATATATTTAGCAGTATCTGCTCATTCCCCAATAATTAATTATTTAAGCGTGGTTTCGATCACAAAAAGACATGATTCACGTCTTTTTGACTCACTGTGACTTCAGAAAAAGAAGTTTAAAATAATCTTATTCCGACTACTTTTAAGATACATACTTTAAAAATTCTCGAAATTTCATCATTTGATAAGATTAAATCGATTTTTCGAACGACGGTGATTGCAACCTATCAATCGTCAAAACACGTTGCATACAAAACGCGGCTCCAACAATAGTGCAATAAAATTAAATTACCAAGTACACGTTTTATTTTAAAATATCTTCATCAGCATTCCCCGGCGACTTCAGAAATCGTTTAATCATTCACGAGACATCGGTAATACCTGATGTCTGTAAACACTTAACGATTACACTTTATCTAAAGAATCGATAATTAGAAACTTCCGTACCATATACCTCATAAAATACGCTTAAACGTCGATAAAATTCCTTTTTATTTTTTACACGTCTAATGACCCGGCGTCTTTAGAATCGCAAGTAATATAAAGATTCGGTCCGCACAAACATCATTACTACATTTAACGTTGCTTCCGCGAATGAGGATTTTCCGCTAGCAGAATTAGGTCAGATTCTATTTAGAATCTGAAGAGCCAAAGTAAATAACCTCCAAGCGAATACTATTCGTATAGACGGAAAGGAAAAAATAACAAATCAGCGAAGTTACTCCTATTTGGGAAAATAAGAGAAATTAACGAATACATATAATAGAAAGCTGATTAAAATGCAATACATGAGTCAGAAAGTGTGGTTTTAATTGTACGTAAAATGCGGTTAAATAACAAACAGATTCTTAAAAATGAGTTATGTCAATTGCAAAAGAAATCCTAAAATACGCCACATTTTTGTTTATGATAATGTACTATTAATCAACTTCCTTTTTTTTATGTTAGGACATCAAGAATTTCTTTTAATTACAAAATTTTGATTCAAATTTCCACAATGCTGTTGCAATTCCCGAAATCTATAATTTAGTACAATACTGAATATTTTAAAATCAAACTATTAGGCGCTAACAAACCATTTTTTTTTATCAAAATAAACGTCGAGCTTTAAATTTCTTTTACACATTGAAAGATAGAAACATTACTAATCGTTAAACGAAAATTCTTTCTTTACATAGCCATCTGTATATAAAGAGGAGTGTATCTTTTGCGAAATTTAATTGTATGATTTTCCGCCAATTTCAGCTTTTGCAAGGTAACCAAAATTTTGAGTGTTACTACAATCGTCCATATTGGTTCAAATTGTTGCTGTAATAATATTCTTATGCTGCTTAAATAGTTTTATGTTAAATTGTTTAAATTGAGTACTTGTAAATATTGTATAACCCCTCCCAGAGCCAACCAGTGAACTAGAGTATTGGGTTTTATCAATGAAAACTCGACAAGCCAAGGAACCGAGGCGCCGCCTCATCTGAGTTATTGGAGAACATCGCATCAATAAAAACATGTAATATTTATGGATTTTTGAATTCATTCAGGTTAGTCTGAAAGGTGTTTGCCACAGTTAAATTTTGGTCAGCTGAATTGAAATGTTGTCGTACCAGCTTGATTGACGATGCACGTTCAGGGCGGCTAAAGACTACAACCACTACCGATAAAATCGGAAGAATTCGCCAAATGATGCTAGTTGAGCGACGAATTAAGGTTAGAGAGATAGCTTACGCTGTGAGTATCTTGAAAGGAGGTGTTTATCCTATTCCGATTGAAGGTATGGACGTGAAACAGCTAACGGCGCGTTGGGTGGCACCCTTACTCACTTAGAACCAAAACCGTATTGAACCGAACATTTTCAATGTCCTGCTGAAGCAGTTCAAGCAAAACTAATTGTATTTTTCGTACCAATTGCTAAGTGTAGATAGAACTTAGACACGCCAATACACTTCCAAAGCTATGGCACAGTTGAAACAATGGACTGCGACAGGTAAATCGGCTCCGAAAAAGGCGAAAACTGCTCCATCGGCTGGAAAAGTGGTGTTTGGGATAGTCGTGGAACTACGCATCATTACTAGACAAGCTGAAGGCAAAACTTCCGTATTCGAAGGAAAAGTTTTATTCCGCCAAAACAAGGCACACTTCAATTAATTAATTAATTAAATACATTCGATAGACTATGATATTAATGATAATAATCTTTATTGGTGTTACACACAGGTGTTTACACACGTTGAGAACAACAAAGTTATATCTCAAACATACTCAGACAGATCAGTAAAACTGTTATTTAAATAATCTAATTCACTAATCAAATACGACTTCGAAGCTCTTTTCAATGTAGAAGCAGGCAAACTCTTAACAACATCAGGAAGTACATCACAATAAAATACATTGTAATAATTTGATCCATTCCTGCTCCTAGTTAACCGAAAATGGTTTAATCTAATGTTGTTACTACATCTAATACGCTAGCCATGATAATCACTACGAATGTTATAGCTGCTATAAACACTTGGGATTGTTATTATTTTTACAACTAACACACTTTCCCTGAATTCTAAATACTTTTTGAGTGTCTGGGATGGCTTCAAACCAATATTGTACAACTCCTAACGGAGTGAAAGAAAGCTTGTTGCTCAAAGATTGTATTAAAAACAATTTACTGGAAAATGTACATAAGTTATCAATAGGACACTCTCATGTTAATTTAGAGTCCAGTTTAATAGGTCCACCATTGTTTATATGTCGCAAAGTTAATTGTAAAGATTCTAATTGATACTGAATCTGTTGACTAAGAACCAATCTTCAATTAAATTTTGCATGGTAGAAATGTTTGCATGTAGCATCTCAGAGCAAAACAAAATCAGTACTCGGGTCGCAGTTGTGGAAAGCAAGAACAAGTGTAGACTCAAAACGAAGCCCTGAGCTACTCCGTCCTCACATATAACCGTCTGGTTCACGTAGTCGAAGGCCTTTGTTAGGACATATCGAGTAATTTCAGTAGCTGATTTATGTTTAAAATTCTGCAATACTATACAATGTAGAAGTAATCTGTTATTTGGCTATTCAGAATTTCTTCGAATAATTTTGAGAAAATAGGCGTTATGGAAATAGGTCCATAGTTGTTAACGTCAGCTATACAGCCTTTTTTAAGAACAGACGTTGTAAAGGAAACTTTAAACGATTTCAGGCATATTTCAGTTTTAATACTCTTGCTTATTAAAGTTCTCACTATTTTCTAATTGATACCATAAATGTTCTTGCCATTTAACTTGTTTAGATTTTCAAATGCAGATGTTACTACCCGCCCTACGGACCAGATCTGGGTCCCCAATGATTTTATTCTGTTTCCTAGGTTTTGAAGGGGTGGAAGCATAGCTAGGCAAAATTTATAAACCTGCAAGAAAACTATATTGAGAATGATGAATGAAACCGGATTTGACAAAACAAATACCTGTTTCTGTGTTAGACTGGAAACGTTTCGGATTACCCGCGTGTCTCAAAATTTGACCCAATAGATAGCTTCGTTTAGATCCGTCTTGCTACGGATCTAATGGAACACAATATGCGATTGCCATCGTTATACTTTTGTTCTATTAGTTCGAATAATAATTTTCATTTTATTCGAACAGAGTCGTACATTCATGTTTAAACCATTTCTTTGAGTTGTTAGTACCATTTAGTAGTTTTGTAACGGGTTATGATAGTTCTTTTTAATTATCTCTTTTGAATTTACTTCAAAATTATATTATGTCTCATATCGATATTCCCCTTTTTAAGTGTTAATCATAAATTGCTGATTTGGTTATTTTATAAAAGCTTTTCTTTTGTTTATATTTTTGTATTATCACAATTTTTTTCAAAATAGATTTTCTTCTGTTTAATAGAATACAATATTTACGGAACACTTTAATAGAATCTTTCGAAAGCTACGCACAAATTACAATTTTTGTCAAAAACTAGCAACTAACAATTAAATTTACGTGCTCATTTTGTAAAAGTCGCTGTAGTCTACGAGCCACCGCTAACGTATAAGTTACCTTTAAATATGGTAATAAATTGTTTCCAGTATATTTATGTAGGCTGTTGCAATAATTTTTCATCATTAAATCTTTTAAGTTCCCCAACACATGTGACGTACAGCTACAACAAACATGTTATTAGATACACTCCTTTCTTAGTAGATTAAAATAAAACAAAAGGCTTCCTCTAAATTAGTTTATTGAAAAAATTCGTCATTTCCATTTTTAATAGCTTCATTTTTTTCGCATCCTGTGTATACATTTTTATAACGCACTTTACACATGTTCTTCTATCTGGTTCTCTGTCGTCTTGTAGAGAATAAAATAAACAAGTTTGCTCTGTACACGTCAATTAAACATATACGGACGAAGGCATCAATTTAAAATTTACAAATAGAATTAATAAATTGCTGTAATTTTCTTGTAAAATGGGATCTTATATTGAATCTTTTATATTCAGTTGCTGAATGATTTTTTTCGGAAGTATAAATGAATAATTTCCTATTAAATGGAGTTATAATTACGAATGTGTGATGTAACTGGCTTTGGCGTATACATTTACATCTACATAATTATTTATTTAAAGGTAATGAATGCACCTTATCTTTATAGTGTATGCGCATTTTATTGTTATTAGTTGGAATTACATTGGCATATAATGTAAATTTTACTTTGAAATTCCTTAGAATTAATGAAAACATTTGAATTGCACTTGGAAAAATGACTAGGATTTATTGAGGGGGTTCGTGTTGCTCATTGGTTTCCCCGAGTGTCGACAAAACACGTGCAAAATTCCCATCTCTAATGATTCCTCCTAAATAATTGAAATGGAATGATTGAGGTGGTCACAACTGTAAAGCTCACCACACACTCCGTTCTTTTCCGTCTATTTTCATCGTGATGTGATGGTAAATCGGATCGTGTCAAGTCGCAAATCTGGGACCAAAAACGATTGACGATCGACCTTTTTTTGGTTCGTAGTATGTGGAGAACATCGTCAGTTAGTTTAGAAACAAACCATGATTCATATTCCAATTTGATTATTTTTCTACTTAGCGCTGGGACTCGGTGTACAATTGTCTGACATACTTCAGTATCTTCTAAAATCATTAAAGATATCAAAGAAGATCTATCTTTATATAAATATTGTGTTGAATTGCGGGGTCTGCATTGTAATATGGTTGCAAATTATAAATGGTATTCCGAAAGCAAGTACCTCACTAAGGGTGTATTCTTTTAAGTGGGGCACCTTTGCATATTTTGGTATCTATGTATTACCACCCAAACCCGATTTTAGGATAAACTAGAATTAACTTGAACTTCGTACAATAATTAAAATATCAGTCTAAACTGGGGCAACCTACGCTAATCGAGACTGTTTAAGTTTTAGCAGGAAGAATGGAATGTACTGTATAGTGATAGATGAAAACTGCTAAACTGCTGGTAAATAATGGAAAAATAGGTACTTGTGGATTTTTTATTTTATTTAGATCATTTTTTCAAGTTTTTAGAATTTAGAATTAGTAAGAAATGTTTTGTCAAAATCAAAATATGTAACTATTTAACCTAAATGAAACTAATATCAACTGATAGAAATCCTTTAAATTCTATATGGCATAAGAAGTCGCAATTTTTCTTTTCCTAAAACTTATGTTGACGACGTACTAGATGAAATAACCAGATTATTTAATTTTAGCAACAAACCTGTTAATACTAATTTTTTTTTAATTTTAAAATAGTTTTAAATTAAGTGTAATAAACACAAAACATTTACAATAATCGTAAATAAAACTTGAGAGATATATCAAGTGATAAAATCGAAGGTATTCTTAGACTTCCTCTGAAATGCACTGATCTTAGTAAGAAGAATCACTGGTCCATTGTATAAAAGACAATATATACAAGTTTTTTTTAATCTCTATCTTATGCAATATATTATAATGCTTTTGTGTCTTTTCCCCAATAATTGAAAAGTCTACAGGCATTGTGTATTGTGTTTTTTGATATTTTGTTTGTTAAATGATTTTCTGCGAATTTCATATCGCGTCCCGTGATGATAATCGAAGTTTCCTTTGTTATTGTTTAATATAAATATGCCGGAAGACAACGAAGAATTCGGAGAACTGCAAGATCGTCGCACATTTTTATCAATATTATAAATAACTACAAAGTAGTACTACCAAAATTACATCAGTGGGCGAAGTGAAAACTCAAGCTCCCACAAACATGGGAAATGAATTGTTAAAGACATTTGACAAGAATTTGACAGAAAACCAGATTTCAGAGAAACTGAATACTATGAAGTGTCGTTTTAAGAAGAAAACAGATATGATACAAATGGAAAACCAGAAAATAATTCTTTCGAATTACTTGCCCGAAACCTTCAAATCTCCTAAAAAGTGTCCTAATGCTCTGTTTTCTTTCATAATTATATAGTTTAATATTAGGTGAATGCGTGCAATTTCTATAATCGATTGCGGATGGAAAAATGTATTTTTCTTACAGTTCTACTCTTGATCAAAAAGGGCGAGGAAATTTTAGCCAAGAGTTGGCTTTAAAATGTAATCCATAGCATTACCGATAGTTTTGTAAACTGTGGCCTGGTGAATGCCGATATCTCCTCCAACTCTCGGCTGGATACCAGATACGCAAATGCATACACTACCGTACATAAGTATTTAGCCACCTGTGTTTGTTCTTAATTCTTCGTTATGAATTATCTAATGAGTAGATACAAACAACCCTCATATGTATACACATTATCAATAAGTTTCATTAGCATATGCTCCATTAGCGAGTTCTGATGCAATGATATATTGCTTTATTACAATTTATAATCCGAAACCTCTTTGTACCGTATTAGAGTTGGCATTAGTTCGAATTTTACTGTTGTTGAAAACACCCACAAGCGAATTGTTACCTGTGAGTTTTGATATTCCTTAGTTATTTGTGTTAATAATGGCGAAAACTAAAAAGTTGGCCGAAGAGATGCGTGCTTTAATTCTTACCATGGAACAGGCAAAAGCAATCAACAAATTGCAGGCGAATTGATCATTAGCAGGCAAGGATTAGCAAACGAAGTCGTGCTAAAAACACGGCTGAAGTCAACGTAAGAAACCAATCAGTGTGACTACCGTGAAACGGTACTTACGTAAAGCTGGACTCCACAAGCGAATAGCCTTATTAGTAGCCCCAATCACACAAGAATTTGACCACCGAAGACTCGAAAATTGTACCGACCGTCAAATACGGAGGAGGTTCGGTGATGATTTCAGGGTGTTTTGCAGGTACTTATGTCGGGGATTTAGTGAAAATTGACGGTAATCCGCGAAAAAAAAGGGTATAGAAATATTTTAGAAAATAATGTGGTGTCCTCTGCGACTAGTCGCTGAGAACTTCACATTTCAGCATGACAATGACCCGAAACATACAGCCAAGATATGCCGCGATTACTTCCAAGAAAAACAAGAGGGGTCAGTCTTACAGTTATGGAATGGCCCCCCAAATCTTCCGACCTCAATCCCATTGAGTTATTATGGGATGAATTAGACCCCCTTGTAGTACCAGATATGGAGCTGCAATGGATATATCGAGAGCTGTGGCAAACATTATTATAAGTCTCCAGTGTACATAACGTCAAATAAATTGTAATGTTTTTATACTAATTAACTATAACTTATTTTAGGGATATTTGTTGTTTGCTTTTCGTTCATTGTAGTATGTGGCAAACTTTATTGATATACTCATTGTCAAATTTAAAGAAACAGGCATAAACTCTAATTATGCATGTAACTAATATTTCTCATGGTATTCTCAGGTATTGGGTGGAGTAACTGGAATTTCTTTTACAAAGCTTGTACCATATAAAACCTGTTGCAGAAAAAGAAAACTCGAACAAAACACTGGCTTTAAACAGGATAATGTTATTGTACATTTTGAACTTGGTTAATTATTTGACGCGTTTTACAATGAGGCCATGATCAGTTCTTGTAGTAATCTATCCCACTCCTCAACTAATACAAACACTTACTTCTTCTCTGTTCTGAACAGTAATGATTCTTGACCTTAGTCTCCTACTATAGCATATCCCACACATGTTCAATCGGGTTCATCATCATCGCTGGCTAATTCATAGTTGTTTGGTTTAGGCCTACATCATACTGCATGAGAGTGCAATTTTCTCCGATATATGGGGCGAAAAGATCACATGGTCTTGAAGAATATCTCTGACGTTATGTTGTCAATCATCACTGACTCTGTGCGTGCGCCCAAACATGCTGCCCCATACCATAACTGAACTTCGAACGTTAGAAACGTCGAACTTACTGATAGTGTCTGACCGTCACGGATATTGCACCGGGCGTACAACATTGTACCAACTGAAGGCTAACCGTCAGACAATCAACTGTGCCACAAAGTACTTTAAGTCTCTTTCTTGCTGCATGCTCATGGTGGTTCCACGAATATCTTGCAGTAGGTTTCTTGTTTGATTTAAGCTGCCGTTTGACGTCTGTTTCGCAATGGTTGTAACGTTATAAAACGATCATCTAGAGCAGTGGTTGAGCGGTTTTTGATTTGCCCTCTTCTTCTCATATACTTTTTTATTTACAACAAATTACACTACAATGGATGATTGATTTTTATTTACCGAATATTCGGGCAACTTCACTGTATATAGTGGGTACTAGCTGTAATTATTACCTGGTTTTAAGTCTCTAATCTCTTCGCGGCTGCTTCCCCAATATTCCCTTTGAGTTCTGAACCTGTCGTTGTACAACCAGTGCCACTAGCCAACTTAAATAAATAAATCCAAGTGATGAGAACAAACTCCTTAGTAGAACTTCTACTCCAAAGCAAGCAAATACCCACCATTTTTATGTTTATGACATATAGTATGTACTGCACATTCCGTCAAATCCCGAGACAGCAAAACTCACTTAACGTCAACTGATCTACTCCAATGCAGAATAACATATTTCATCAATAACAAAATGCAGAATAATATTTCCAATATTGTCACATTACATCTCAAACCTAAATGCTCCAACACGTTTAACTAAATATTCGTTAATGTGCTACAGAGACATTCGCAAACAATCAATTTAACTGGTATTATATTAGTAGTCACCGCTATGTCATCTTTATGGCATCTAACCGCAAAATTCTACGTAGAAACATTGATTACAATACATCGAATTAGTTTTTCCGTCTATTGATTGCAAATGTACCGTATGCACCACGTTAAACCCGCATCCGACAACGACGCGACGCCGTAAACCGCATCGTAATATGTCAATTGTCGGACGCAATAAAAAAAAATATTTAGAATGCACCGCGTTTACGGCGCGACGGCGGCAATCGATGATACGCTTCTATGTAAGCGCTTTAACACGATACTTAAAGCGATTGTTTATTTATAACGATCTATTTATACCGCGTTCCTAACACGCTCGCGATTATGCCATCTCTTCGCTTTGAAGAATTACGAGAAGGTCGACTCGAACGATAGTGAAACGCTAAACGATCGCAGAAGTTATAACTTATTGTTCCGACGTTAATACGCCTAACATTTATGCGGGCTCGTTCACATCGAATACGGCCAGGTAAATGCGTATTTAAGAACTCGGTCTAATATATGAGGTAATCACGGTAATTGCTCACGACTTCAGTGAGACGCTTCGACAAAGGAATCGATTAGAAAAACCAGTAATTCACGCGACTGTACAGCAATATGCAAAGCGCGGTTTAACAGCGGATTCACTTGCATTCAAAAAATCGTATGTTACGCCTGCGTTCTCTGCTGCTAACGATAATACGATGAATAAGATTTATACGTACAAGTGAAATCTTTGGTTGCGCGAAAGTTAATTTGGCGCCTCGTTTGTGTAAGGAAAACGCTCAAAAGTTCAAAAGAATTTATTTTGCGAAATCATTAGTGTCAGGACGCGCTCACATAATTATCGGAGCGTTATTTGTAATTTCGTTGCTATTAGCGCTGCAATATCCTTGCTTAATTGGAAAAAATATTTTTTTTTCGTAAAGTAATTTACGTAACGGAGAGATTCTTAAATTATTGCTGCAATCGAAAAAAGTACATATGAACTGGACAAGCTAAATTTTAATGGTAACACAAATCTACCATATTTGATTAGAATAAAACGCTAATACTAATAAAGTTAGACTAGCGCAGATATAAAACAATACTTGTTTTCGCTCTGTTCTGATTTGGGCGAGTTCGTCACTGGCGTAGTTTAATTTCAAACGCGCACTTATAGCTTGTTACGGTAAAGTGACATCCCAAACCAGAAACAACAACAATGGCTGCAAAATGTTTTCAAATACAAAAAAGAATAATAGAAAATATGGAATATGAGGCGCGCTATAGCACTGATTTAAAAGAGTACTGTGATGTAGGCCTGAAGTCAAAAATATCGCAAGAAATTACTCTAAAATGTGGTCTAAGATCCGGTAACCATATTGTATTTATTTCTTTTAACATACATTACAAATAAAAACATACGAAGAAAGATTCTTAAATAATAGGTATAAGCAGCTTCAAGAAATTCAGAAGCTTGTATGTCTCAATATCACGAGTGTGATGCGTGCTTTCCCACAGCAGCGCTGGAAGCCCTGCTAGAATTAGCGCTGCTTTACATCCGCATTGAGAAGCAAGCTAAATCGAGTGTCCTCAGTCTTTGAAGAATGAAGGGGCTATTACCTGGGAGACTTGGAGGGCATCTTAGAATCCTTGAAGATACCAACATAAATTATCTAATTCACATTGCAAAGAACACGATTGCTGTGCAATCAAATTTTTACCAGGTTTATAGGGTGATTATTGAAAGCCGTACTGAACCAGGTACCCCGGCATGTTACACGGACGGCTCGAGAATAGAAAGTGTTGGAACAGCATTTTCATCTCTTTTGCACGTATGCTGGTAACAACTTTGAAATCCAGCGACTTGTAGTGTTGCATTGTTTTGCAATTTTATGATGGAAATATAGAACGTTAAAACAGTTATTACTGTATGTTTGAATTGCAACAGTTAGCCACACACGTGCTAGTAACACTACTTTAAAAAAATTCGCGATTATTTGGAATTCTATCAACCACAGAGTACGTACGAAACTAGTAACAAATGAAACTTGTGCTATCATCCCTTTTGTATTCTGCAATTTATTCCGCGATAAACCAGCGGACGGCAATCACTTGATTGCAGCCCAATTCTGCATGCATTTTGAAAAGTATGTCGCGGAAAATGTCCATATATCAGCTCTAGATGGTGCATTAATAAAGACAGCAAAATAGTTCATAAACTGAACGCATGTTGCTTGTTTATTCAGAGATCTATTCAAAACATTGATTGGTTTTCATTACAATGCCATGAAGAAGTTCACAAAACTACACTTTATCGTCAGGTTTAAATACAAGTGTCGCCCTAAACACCTCAACGCATTCAATATGAAGAAAGCGTCCAGCCCAATACAAAACTCGTATATTGCTTAATTGTCTTAACGTTGATACTGGTAGGTAGCAAACTTTAGATTTTAAATGTTGGCCGTCTCGAGAACTTTAAAGTTCACATTTTCTTATGAAAAATTCTACCTATTTGTGGTTAACTTATTAAAGTTAATATTTGATATAAATTTGGACGGTTAGTTTGTTTAGCTACATTTACCTATTAGTATTGCCCTTTACTAAATTAAACTGTGCTTTTGTTTAACCTTATTTTTTAATGTACTGCAATGTTTCTCGCTACAAAGTAACCAAATGCATAGTATATTCTTGAAAATAGTATAACAGGAAATCTAGGATTTATTGGTTAAATGAAACCAAAGTACTGGAGGTGTGATGGACTTTTTGTTAAGTAACTATGTTTTTTTTAAATTAACAATCGCTCTTCAAACTGAGTGAACAAAGTTGTCCATTAAATTCTTTCGGAATTTCGGAAGATGCTTGGCAAATTGATTCGGTGAATTAGGATATTACTTTTGTACAAGAAAACGACACTTATTTGTGGATGTTATTGGCAAATGCATCTTTAAAAGATACTAAATTTTTAAGACATTTACAGACTAATCTCGGCAGATTAAAAGATTTATCATTTAAGTGTAGTGTCTTGAAATGGTATTAAAGCGACCAGGACATAAGCTTGACTGCAGGTTGCGTGATTTTCCTGCCCCATAAAATACGGAACGCAACGTAAAAAAGGTTGCTGTAAATAAAATACAAAAAGTGGTATGTATTGTAATGTTTTAACGAGATTCAATTTTAGAAAATTTCAACATTTTACGAAGGTCTTAACAGAAATTGAGGGTCGTGAATCCGGGAATGTCCCTAGACACTCTTTCGGCAAATGAGAAATAGTTAGATGAAAGTTTCAGGACGTAGAATAACTACTAACCTTAGATCTTGTAACTTTCCACTACATAAACGCAACATTTATATCTTTCTTCGAACACAACTTCTTGAATATCATACTATTGAACACACTTTTGAATTTTTAAATGGAAATATTTATGTGCCCAGACGACAGTTAGAGATAAAATCACAAATAAAATTGGCGTTGTTTTTAACCGTTGTTAGATTACGTTGTCAATTGTTTTATTCCATTGTCACCTATGTTAATACCCATTTAAAATATATTGTTATTGAAATAGACGCCGAAACCAACAATTTTTGCTGCAGCATAATGCAGGAATGCAACTGATGCTGGGACTCTTGACCACCTGCAACACTAGAACGTTAAAAGACACTGAGAATTTTGATGAAACGGAGCGAAAGACTTTTAATTGAGCGAGATAATGTTTATACGACTAACGTATGCACTGGAACTTGCTGTAGCAAGATCTGACATTAATTTGATGAAAAGACAGTGACAGGGAAAAGTAGTTAGTATGAGTCCTACCTACAGTTGTCGTTGGCTGGACTTATAATAATTTTATTATTTTTACGTCCCTTAGATATTCGGCTAAACCCAGGAATCTTTCTATAGGAATCGGGCTTCCTACCAACAAACGGACCCTTATACCCGATAAGTGGACAATGTGAAATGCCAAGAAGAGATCTGAATATAGCGCCGATGACAGCTAATCTCGTTTATGTTATTTGTAACATTACAGTATATATATTTTTATGTTTGACGTAGTTTTGTGATCATAATTTGCATCTACAATTTTGGCGGAGGAGCTTGTAGCAATAAGTGTTGCAATTTTGCTCTGTATTTTAATATGAAAAGGAACTCTAGATGATCCTTCCGCATGCAATTTTAATCAAGTAACTTGTACACCTTGTTGTTTTTTATGTAGTCAGGAATGTGTTGAAAATGTAACTGTAGCTATATTATTTCTTTTATTTTAGAAAAATATTCGAGGGAAGTAATAACATGGAAAGCTATTTTTTAACCATCCATAGTCCCAAAGGCCACATAAATTTATAATATATAGGTGGGCAAGAGTACACAACAACCTTCTCCTTGGGCGATTAATGCAGCTAGTATAGCTGAAATATGTATTTCACACGAGCAAATTAACCGATACAATTTGGTAATTAGATTAAGGTACTTCTATAGCTCGTAAATAAAATAAGAATATTTTATCTTGAGTAAATTAGCTGCCATTACATTGCCTATTGGGTTAGTTTTATTGGAGCCAACTCCTTATAACCTTTGCAAATAGCTACAATAAGTACTTACACTACGATTGAAAATATTAGTTTAAATACTCGTACAGAATATATTTAGGCAAAGATTTATTTTGCAACGATCAATATAGGAAAATAACTTAGGCCGGTTTTTTGCCAGTAATAAAAAACACTTGAAGAAATTCACCCAAAATTGTATCCTAGAAGGCACCTACTCTAATTCCTCACTGATTAGTTCTTCGTTTCCATATTTAAATACCATTCAAAGGACAACAGCACCATTAACCTTACTTTATTATTAGATATTTTTTTATAAACTTACCAGCTTAGAAAAGAATTCGAATTATTTCATAAAACACTGTCGCGTATTGACGTATAGTATCCGGGTGGAACGTATGTATGTGGATAGGAATTGAAGTGGGCGTTAAATATTGAAGAATTCAAGAGTTGATTGGTGTCATTTTAATAGCCTGTCATACAAGTTATTGCTCTGCAATGTAATTAATGTATACTGAAGAAAATAGGGCGACATCTGTACTTTTTTTTAATGCTATTTATGTTTGTACTATATTTTTTATGTAAGGAATGAGCTGTCGCTTATACGTATAAGTTATAGCCACGTGTTTTATAAGATAGATACGTATGTATTTTTTTTAGTGATGTACGAGGGCTTTCTTTATAAGGAAGCAGAAAATGAATCATCTCCCCGCATATTTACTAGTAAATATATTTAGCAAATTTTAAATGTCAAAAATATGTAAAATAAATGGGTATAAATATGGATATTGTCTGAATTTAAATTATGTGGGCATCTTTTACTTTGGAAATACCAATTGTAAATATACTAAATTTGTTTTAACCATGTAAAGAAGATTTTACGTTATTATCCTCTCGCTTTGTTTCTAGAGGATTAGTGCGATGTTTTCATCCTTCGTTGCTCTGGATCTAACCTTTATGTCTGTAACAGTAAAGCAAAATTAATTAAGCTTATATTTAGGCTATCTGGAAGGAAATTTGATTTAGTTACGGAGCTTTCAACGGATTAGTTTAAGCGCAGAAACGATTTTTCACATATAATTGGGAACGTGATTGCAACACACAAAGATTTTGCCTTCTAAAATGCTACATATTTGTTGCAGAAAATAATATTCTAAGAAAAACTGCTTCGGGAATTGTATGATGCATATTAGGGTTCATTCGAGTGCAGATGAGCTCTGCTAACACATCCTTAAAGGAATACGTCTATGTGCCAGTCACTGTATGTTTATTGCGATAGGTCATGGTTGAGTATGAATAGTTTAAGCTGGACTTCGCTAGGGGTCACCATATTCATTTACTAATAATAAAGGCAATTTATTATTATTATCGTTATGAACATAGCAATCACCAATGTTTTGCCTCAAGCTGCCTATAGTTAATATTTATGAGGTTAAGTAGATACAAACTCGTGGCGAAAGAATGTTTAATTCCCGGTTAACCTTTCACTGAAAGAGCTAAAATTGGGCGAAGGTATATCAAGCTGTATTAAATGCTGCTATACTGTTCACGTAAGTATTAAAGTGGTAACAGATAGAGCAAAGATATTGTTGGATAACAGTTGAGCAAGGTAACCTATCTCAACATGTCCAAATAATTTGGTATAATTACTTTAAAGGTCCGGTAAAATGCTTAGAAAAAGTACCAATTTCAAACGTGCTCCTACAAATAAACGTGTTCCACAATGCTTTTTTATTGTAATTCCTCTATTCTTTCTATTAATTGCTAAATACCACTTTATTGTAGTAGATGAAAAGAATAACACATTTCCGTACCTAAATTTAATCCATTTTAATGAAAAGAACTTCATCAAAAGAATCATATTCATCTCCAGGTTTCTGCGTATATATCCGACGAACAAACCAAAGCCAATCCATCGTGACGAATTCCGGACAAAGGAGAAGGAAATTAAATCTATTTTTGATCCATAAAGGTGAACTCGACGTAGCATTGATCGTGACCATGATCTTTTCGAATCATTTTATATTACATATACACATGGGTACTGCAGTGCGGCCCAATATCAAGACCGACCCGCACTTCTCACATTACTGAGTAGCTATGCTACTGAAACGTTTCATCTAGCCGACTTGACCCTGTCGTCGTAGTAAAGAGCGGTAGCTGTCGAAAGCAAACAGACATTACTAGTTCAAAAGTTAATTTTCTTGAGACGTAAATATAACCTTGCTTTATGACTCCTGGCGTCGCGTGAATCATGTAATGTTTTACGGTTTCTTGAACGTTTAAATTATAGTTGTATTACGCGTATGCAAATTTGATCCGCGCTAGTTCACTCGTGTGATTTTCTCAGTGAAATGTCAGCAACTGGGACGGGATTGACAAGAAAATTGCTTAAAAGCTAAAAGGTATTTGAATTAACTTGTATACTTTTTCGATTTTAAAGAAAGGTTGCTGAGAAAATAAATGAAACAGTACAGCATGTTCCAATGTCCCGAATTTGTAGAATTGTGCGTATTCTGTAAATAATAGGTCAAAATTTTGAGATAATGTAATAGACACCACAAGATATCTTTCGAAGGTGTATATAGGCCGATCGCTGAGCAGTGAACCAGGTACTTATTTTATCTTATGTAGAACAGTCTATATGTAATTACGTATTTAGTGTCTCCATCTGAAGATAAATCAATATAATGTAATTTCCAACAGATTTCGAGGTACTTATCTAAATTTAGGTACAACTACAAAAAAATCCGAAATGCAAGTGCTTTCTAACGTAAATTTTGATTGGACTAAATTATATACATACTTGGATCTATCGAAGCGTGATATCTGAATGCCTTCGAAATGTTCAGTATTGAGTACTTTGGTAGATTCAAATATCAGTAACTAATTTATTGAATAGCGCCATAAACCTTTTACCTATCTACCTTACTGAAAATGTAAGCCTCAAAGGTTCTTATATAATGAAATATGTGCTTAATGTTGAATCTAGAAGAGATATTCAAAATGGTTTCTGATGGTAGAATAATTTGGTTACCATGATAGCAGTATACAAAACATACTGACGTTAACGTTTTTAAACTATTGACTGTAATTATTGATGTGTGGTTACCTTGACGACAGTAAACAAAACTTACTAACGATCTCAAATTATTGGTTTCTAGTCTATGTAAATAAGAGATAGAGTAGATTGTGTATTTTAGTTAGCAAAATATGTAAGCTGCCCTACCTTGACTGACGCTGTCCACAACTGAGAACATTTATCAGATTTAAGCTAAAATTTTACTGATAAAAATAAAGAAAAAGAATTATAGCACCTACTAATGCGTATTTTTAACGAAAAAGAACAAAGGAAACGATATTTTAACAACAGGTTATGCAAACTAACCGTAAGCGATGCAAACAGAAATACTTGTAACAGCATCAATTTAAAATCAATACAGGAAATCGAAAAAATAACTGTAACCTGGAACACAATTGAAGTACACTATAAGCGTAATAATCTTGCAATTATAATTTTTATCAACACAATTAATAGTAATCTACTTTTTTATCAATGTACAATGAGCACTCCAAATTTCTTCCTCAGACTTCAATATATTTACGCCAATGTGTCTAAAAGCTATTGTATGTTTTTCTTAGCACACTAACTGTTGCACTTCGAACTGCTTGCTTGCATTATCGCCAACTTAATACGTAAAATAATATACATTAACACTTATTCATATACTTTATTTTGCGAGTAGTTATTCAAATCTAAAATGTCGAATCAACCATTAAGAACAACTATCTCTGTGTCTTTTGTTTACTGTTATGATTGTAACCAAACAATACTAATACAATGAACCACTTGCATAGAATGTCCAAATACAGGAGCGAAGCTTATGTTCTACTTTCAATATTAGAGATATACAGTGTTATGCAAAATTATTTTATATAAATCTCCTATACGGAGGATCTAGAAAAAATATATGGTGTCCTTTAGAACAAATTACGCCTTCAGTATTTTAATGTGGCAAAGTTTGGGGTTCAATGCTGAACGCTCTGTAGGTTTCCAAGGCATTCTTATTAGTCTCTACTACTACTACGCTCTTTACTACGACAACAGGGTCAGGTCGGCTAGATGAAACATTTAAGTGATTAACAGCGAAATTATATGTGTCTCGAAATCTAAAGTAGACATATGGAACCTATATCGCATTGTTTTTTTTTTCTAGATAGTTTGAACTAGAAATTTTATAAAGTACAGGAGTGTATTTAAAATAAAGTGAACTACTTATCGGCCAGCCTGTATATGCAGATATATTTTTGAAAGATAGTCTATGGTGATTATTATACTATCTGAAAGTTTTGACTTTTTACCATATACGCAGTAGACACAATTCCAAAAGTTTGGGACAGGTAGCCTATATATGAGACGAATAAATTACTTAGCGAGATAACGTTTAATCGAATGATTTCAAGTTATTTAGAAACTAGATTAGCCTTTCGCTGTAATGGATAAAACAACCGAAAAAAAATTAAAGGATTGTTTTCCAGTATCAATGTAAGTAATGTAAAAAATCTCCTTCTGGGCGGGCACAGATCATCCTAACTAGTAGTATAATTACAAATAAAAATCAGTAAAGAAATTGTAGAGATTACCATTACGTCAAGTAATGGAAAATCTTCAGTCAAGATTAGGAGAATGGCTTACTTATATTACTCAATACAAACCTTTAAGCTTTTTTACCAAAAATAAATATTTATTGAAAAATGTTAATTTTCGCGCTTCAGTAATACACTATAACAAATCACTCTGAAGTTGTTGTTCAGGGACTAACATTCCACTGGCACACAAGAAATATTTTTTCTGAATAAAGTGCATAGAAAAAGTCCGTTGACTCCGTTTTATGCAATTTACCTGTTCATAGGCTAATCAATATGAAAAACCCCGTAAGAGGTTGCTACCAATCCTGTATATATTATTTTCTCCTGCAACATTGTTCTAAATCGCTAAAATGCAATTTTTTCATCATATTCCATTGATTTGTACAGTTCGATAAAAAAAGTACTGCCATGTTTTATTGAAAATTTTTTAATAATAATAAACAAGTATTTCACTGAAATGTCATCACAATCATTCTAAATTTCCTTTCTTTGTTTAGCAAAATGTTACACATGTATATGTACGGGTCAGCAGCCTCTTATCGCATCTTCTTTAATTTGTTCTGAATGATTTCATAGATTAATTTAGTTTATTAAGGCCATAATCAACTTTTTATTGTTTTTAGTAAACCAGATTTCTCAATAATCTACCGCAGATTAAAAGCGTAAATGATAACGTCTACAACACATATGCCAAATGTGTTGGTAATAAATGAAACGTAAATTTGTCTCTATAATCGGCAAATATAACAATCAGCGCCACTCGTAAGCATTTTCAAAAATAGCTTATCTACATTTAAGCAGTCGACGGCGTTCGGTACTCTATTAGCGCAATCAGCTGATTCTAGACGTACTACTCAAGTATAGTAATTATGGCCCGCAGGCACGACAGTGTCAGATACTGTAAGAACGTGGGTTATGCGCGAAATCTTATCGCTAGACGCTGCCGTTCGTTGTTATAATGTAATTATTGCTATAATTATAATCGTGAGTGACGGTTTTATGCATTGCAGTAAGTGATTTACGTGAACTGATACTGTGAAAAATTATGAATTTTCTGTAATTTGTTTGGAAAAATTATCTCTTCGACTCATGGTGATTCTTTTCTATAAAAGATCCAGATCGCTATCTAGGTAGGATATTTAGCTTTAGTAGTAGCGCCTTACCATCAAAAATACAATAGAAAGTAATGTAGGATCATCCATATGTTTACGGCATTTTACTAGTTATCTTTCGCAAAACTAATTGTTTGTGATCATCATATTTTTTTAGAAAATAACAGTTAATATTGTAGTTACACTCGGTAATCTGTTAGATGTTAGCCTAATTTACGCCTATTAATAATATGTGTTATTAAAAATCTATTCAAATATCTTTTTTTTTTCATCGAGGTCATTCATTAGTCATCGCTGAACATGTTATGATTTTTTTTAACAAAATAAGCTGCAACTACAATTGACATCCTGAAATACATTCTTGTAAGGAAGAACTGACAGAAGATTTTTGCAAATGAAAGGAATTATTTACTTGCTACAACAATGTGTAAAGGAGGATATCCAGAAAGTTAACGAGCGGTCGAACTTTACATGAAAATTTACACGTTCTTGGATATGAAAAGATTGGCTGGATACTAATAATAATAAAAACTAATACTAATAATAATCAATCTTAAAAATAAGTATTTTGTTTATCACTTATTAGGTACTAATAAGTAGAGCTAACACGCGTCGCGCCTGGGTTGTACAGATAGCTGACAAGAGAAGGGAATATTAACATAAAGTGCTGTACGGATGATAAAAATATGTTCTTGTATCTTGAGAAAGATCTACTGATGTAAGACAGGCATAGTTAAAATCATTTTTGAAATTACTACACGAAGCAAGAGCTAAATAAAACTATCCTCAGACTCATACATCGCCGATCGGCGGTCACCGCTTATATTAACTTCGCCCATTCAGCAGTTTAGCGCGCGGAATACCAGCTCTACTAATTAGTATGACATGTATACGTTTTAATTGTCTATTAGAATTTCTAAATATTTATATTACTTACATATTTCAAATAATAATAATTAAAATTTCTTTCATTGAGCTTATTATCAACTTATTATCATTGATGAATTGATGAATTTTTAAAATAACCTTTTTGTAAGTTTTGACCGTGTGTAGATGAAAGCGTATTTATGGAAATACCCTCAAAAATATACTTCAAAGAGAATACCGTTCCTAGCACTAAGTTCTATAGAGCGCCATAACACTGGAAATAAATTTTCGAATTTGTACGATTTCTATTGCTTCAAATGGTACCAGTACCGTTATCCATTACCACTCTTCACTTTGTTGAAACCAATTTGTTGATTACTATGAATGTTTTTCCTTCTAAATCCGTCTTAATTTTCGATTAAAATATTAATTGTAGAAATATTTCTACAATTAAACAATACATATATATGTATTCTTGAACATAATTCGGTGATAGTTTGTTCAGAGATTAATCTGGATTAATCTACGCACGCGTGAACTATCACTAATTTGTAACTGATATAACAGATGAAAACAGATGAAAAAGAAAACAGATTTATCTTACATTCAAATACTACAAGTGATAAGAGAAGACAAATAGATGCGAAATGTTTAAACATAATTACAAATTTATTATAAACTTAAAGGAATTGTTAATGCATTACTTCACAATATAACAATGCACATGCGTCTGATAAATCACTGGACGATAATCTTCAAACTGAAACGGCTGTTAGCAAACGGTTAGAAATTAATTTGGAGATCACGGAAACCATTATGACGTCAAACCAATGGTCAGAGTTTGAGGTTTTAACTGCACGAACTCTGTTTTTTTTTTGTAGTGCGAATGTCCCTAACGCATTTTTTTTATTTTAATCAAAATATACTATATTTTATTTTTTTTTTTTTATTAAAACGTTTTAAACGGTACTCAATCGTGTACGTTCTTTTAATAGATAGAGATTTATGTAATGAATGGTATTGATGCTGAAGATATTGCAGTCGCCACGAATGATGGCGAGGAATAGGGATGCGTTGTAAACGTTTTTAAAAACGTGTACGCCCACTTAGCTGGAATATTTACCTGTGGCGTCTCAAAATGTCTTTGTTAACGGAGCATAAAGTGATGTACGCTCATACGCGCGAAGTAAATGCAAGTGGAATAAAACAGTTAGTATATGAAGCAACCGGTGTATCAGTGCGAACAATAGAAAGAATTGTTCAGGGACATATGGCGGCAAATTCAGGTGAAATAAGATGTAGAAGTTCACATTAGAAGAGACCGAGGCAAAAGAATGTCAGCGGCTTACCAAAATACCAATTAAGGATAGTGCGGGATATGATTTATGACTTTCATCAATAGGATGAACGACGTGTTACGGTATCGCCTTGACGGGAATTAAAGTGGAAGGGATCGGATACATCGTTAAGAAGAATTTTAACAGATTTTGGATTTAAGTGTAGACGCGTACAGAATAATAGAAGAGTCTTAATAGAACGAATTGATATACGAGCATTACGAGTTGATTACTTACAAAAAATCAAATATCGCGACCAAAATCGACCCATTGTTTATATAGACGAGGCATACATTCATAGATGTGGAGCGATGAAAGTAGTCACACAATCGCCATGAAGGCTATGGTTGTATTATTCGTAATCTTGTAACTGACAATGTTGCAAACATGAGCAAAATGCGATAGGACTTATCTGAAGTAGTTGTAGAAAATATCATTACTTGCGAGTGCTTCGCACATATTTCAAACCTGCTGGTACATGATATTGAACTACCGCTAATTACAAAACACGTAAAGCAAATTATCAGATATTTTCAGAACTCACACTCTGCTACTGCAAAATATAAACAAGCTGTTACTTCAAGATGTAAGATGGAACATATTAGCCGGTCGTCTTGGGAAACCAAGGTGTTATTGATAAGACCATACAATCAGAAATACACATATAATACTGGCGTCAAGAATAGTGCATCAGATTCTTTATTAAAATTAAAAAAATTGCACGAAATTCAGACGAACAATTGTACAATAAGGAAATATGACCTAAATTAATTGGTTATTTTCCTAGTAAGCGTTGTGTGTTCTAAAAAGGACTTGGAATGTTGCCAACATGCGAATAATGGACCTCATTTGTTGGCAAACTTATTAGATTCTCATTATGAAGGGAAGAAATTGCACCAAGCTGAAGTGAATACTGCCATGGAGTAGACAAACGCGTATTACTAACAAACATATGAAGCCAATTACATGGCAGCATGCTTTAAAGAATGGTTTGCATCCTGCAATTTGAGTCAGGGGGCATTCAAAGATTATTCTCTAAGCCACGAAATCGCTCGGGGACAGAGAAAGTATAAAAATTAGTTGATGCACCAAAGCTCTCAACGACAAAAATTTTGATAAAGATCAATATGATAAAAAATAACTCTGTGTACCTGCATTGTTTATAATTATACCAGCCAACAGTGATTTTATCGTTTCCGTTATTAGAGCATTTCAGGCTAACTTAGTGTTGTTGATTCCATATTTGTTCATATTGGCTTTAGTTTTTATAACGCTTTTTTTTAGAAAGGAGTGAAGAAGAAAACAAAAAGAAAATTAAAATAAATTTATTGGCAGACAGGCACAAAATACCTCAAAATATAATTACACAAAATAAAATTAATATAAAATTAAAAAATATGTTTCTAGTGGGAAAACATGTCACTACAAATGCTAGGTGAAATGTCGTCTGTATGATTTTCAATTGCGTTGAAAACGTGTGTATCCCACCATCCCTGATACCTTTGCTCCATTAACTTTATGTCTTGATGTAATCGCTCGCCTTGTTCTTCACCAAATTCACCCAGGATCTCCGAAAATTTGTCCAAATAGTTATGCAGAAAGTGTAATTTAATGCTTATATTAAGCACCCATTCTCTTAAAATCAACCAGCATATTTCGTACGAGTTCTTTATAATATTCTACCCAAGAAGTAATATAAAAATTACAATTGTCCAAAATGAGGCAACCATTGAAGAAATTCAAATATAAAATCGTATAAACATCTTTGGCAATTGAAAAAAAACTTTTGTTGGTTTGTGTTATCTAGTCGTTATTACATGCTGCATATTTTTTTAAACATTCAAATATTATTAAATATTAGAAGTTGGAATAAAACTGATTATTTACCAAATTAAGTACGTACGCCTATTCCATTCCGTAGTTTTTTTTTGCTGCTGCTGCAAAATAAAACATTCAGTTGAATATAGAATATGTTATAAAAATGACCTAATTTTATTGCTGGTAAAAGAAGAACAACCGTAAATTAATTCATGTTTAAAACGTTATTATAGCATAACATGTTTTACTATACCTTTTGTTTTAAACACCTGATTTAAACTATTTGTGTTAAACATTCCAACTTTGATTAATGTAAACGTTTGATTCCAAACAACAAAATATATTATAAAAACATCTCTAACATGAGATGTAAGATCACAAAACAAATTCTTTTTGAAAGTATTTTAATACAAGATTATAAATATATAAATAAGCGTCTTTCTTATTTTTACAGTAGTTCAGCGCCAATTTATATTTACTTTGCTTGTTAATCTTTATTAAAAAAGTATACAATATTATTTAGTTTTTAAACTCGTTTACGTCACTGAATGTGTATAGCTCGTATACACAAGTATCATACGAAAATTGATAGTATGTATAAGTTTTTGGGTTAAGGAATTCTATACATGTCTTAATGTCCTTCTAACCTACAAATCTACATTGCCTATCTATATTTACTGCCTAGTCGAATGTAGAATTGTATACTTATTATTTTTAAACTTGCAATTTCTATTTGGAAGACCAAGGACAACTATACTTCATCACAGGGAGGACAATGATAAAGAAAATATATTAAAACAGAATCGTCTAGTTGAAAAGTTCTTGGATCGTTTCCAAAAAGTCTATAATATGACTTCTACCAAGTGGGTTAATAAATATTGTTATGTCAACTTCGTTGTGGCAAAATTAACTTATCGATTTCTGATTTATTTTCAACCTAGCCAGAAGAAATGGGGAGATTGCAGCAAATTCTAATCCCAGAGCCATAAAGATGTCAGTACGCAAGCTTAACTTATGAAATATGTTGGAGTACATATTTTGATTTAAGTATCTCCTTTATACTAAAATGTTTTTGGTTTGATTTGTTTTTACATTTTAAAATCACGCAGGCTCCAGTATATTATATTACTGGGACCCAATCTTTGCTGAATTTGGCTCACGTGTTCGTATTAAATTTGACCAATCAAACTGGTTGATGCTTACAAAATCAGTCTGAAGAACGGGAGTCGTTAGATTAAGCATTTAATTACATCGGAAAAACAAGGATATTGTACCATGTAGTTTAGGTCCTTATTTCCAAAAATAACAGCAGCTCTACTGCAAGCACCCTAGAAGCCATTTTCGCACAAGAACTGTTAACATACAACCGTGACTACCTAGTCCGGGGGTCAGTAAACTTCTTTTCGTAAAGAACCAAATTTAGAATTATATTCACGAAAATATTGCTTACGGAGTCGCAAGTCAACAACTTCAAATATTCTATTTTTGAAAATGGAGCCTAAAATGTGTCGTTTTTTTATTAACCAGAGTTTATATTTGGTTTGCTTGAAACATTGTAATAAAATACAGTGCAATTCAATTATTTATTACTTACTCTTACGTACAGATTAACATTGTCATTTTATCAAACGGTACGTTGGGGAAACGTTTTATAATTTGTTTATAGTTTGTTTAACTTGCATTCAGGCTTGGGGAGAAGGAGATGCAGCTGGGACATTATTCAGAGGCTCATTAAAGAAACAATGTAAAACATTTTTACAAAACCAGTTTTTTTTTAAGATGGACAATATTAGAACGCGATTGAAAATCTTGCGGAAGTGTATTGGCTGTTCCCTTCACAACATATCTAACACGTGATGGTCAGACAGTGTTGAAAGTATAATGTCCCTTGTAGTCCACTTACTAGGCATCAAACTAATATTAGGAGACCCCTTGTAGTTGAACATCTTGAAATTGAATCTAACTGTCAAAACAAGAACAAGGATTTATGTCACATACTTTATTTGTTTGATGTCTGTTGTATAGTACAGAGTATTTGCAGTTATTCAATCCAGGAAATGCAATGCTGTATGTCGAACTATCCAACTTAAAAAGCTTGATTTCAGAACTAACATGTAGTTTTTAATTTGTGCATAAAAATAAAATTTTCTGGAAAGTCGGACGCAGATTTATCAAAAGTTAAGCCTCTTTTGGGAGTACCTATCAATTCCTCGAATCGAAAGAGAAATCAAAATTACAGTCAAGGCGCTACGTCGTTGATATTAACGGATAGAAGTCAATTTTGTAGAGGACCCGCCTGATGAATTCATTGGAGCTTATTGATTTACAGAGTTGTGCAGCAAAGGAATATATTTATCTGTCTAAATTTTCCTTTCTAAGACTTACAAATTTTGAACTCCAGGTTTCCTTGATTTTTAGATCTGCTGATTCTATTTGAAAAACTGCTTGGTTTCGGTAGATCTTAATACAAACACGATAAGGTTACCTTTACTTTTCTAGATCCTTTAAATCTCTCACCAAATTCCGATTTAATATTTACCACGAGCGATTAATTAAATTAAAAAGTCCTTAAAAAGTATTAGTGAAGTTTAGGAGCTATTTTTTCCTTCACTCAAATTTAAGATTTTATTTTGTTATACGTATTGTAATGATAAATAACACAAAAGTACCGGCACACTCCACACCACACAAGTTTAATAAATTAATTAGAGTCGTAAAATTCGAGAGAGTCTCTAAAACACTCTTTCGGCAATTTTGAATTGATTTGAATATATAAATAACTTTTTGATGAGTTACAGAAATGTAAACGAAACTAACCTTGTATGGCGAGATTCCTGTACATAAATGCCACGTTTATGTGTTTGCTTTTGAAAATCGGCTACCTCTGACTAATTAATTTGAATTCTTCGAATTAACAAGGATTTATTCAGACACAAGTTATGACAAATAGACTCAAAGTCGCGTGTAAAATTAGCGTAATTTCACATCATTGTTTAATCGTGTTGGTGATTGTTTTATTTCCGTGGCCACTTTTGATGATTTTACTATTTAAAAATATATTGATGTTGAATTACATTTGATGTAACATGATGCAGGGACGCAACTGCAGCTGAGATTCTATCCTTTTCGATGAAATTTCTCATAAATATGCCGAAACTTACATTGAAACTTGTCGTGGAAAAATGTTAAATTAATTTGGAAATTATATAAAGGGGACGATGGAATATAAAAGAATTTATTGTCCCGTTTCATCATTACCATCGTTGCCCAGACTTATAATATCCTTCTAAACCTACTCTCCAAAGATAATAGGCTAGAAAAATTAATTTTGTTTTATAAATGGAGCTCACAACCACTAGAGGCTAGAGGAACCTTCATTTCGGATAGATGGATAAACTGAAGCCACTAAACGAGATATGTGGGTGGCGCTGATGATAGGTAACCCGTGAGACGACTGTTGTAACACGCTAAATTAAAACTATCAATAATAATTGAAATAATTACAAAACTACTTCAAATTAGCATATTAGTAAAACAGTATGTATCTGTACCAATTAGGATTAAAGCAGTTCCAAGCACTAAACAGATAAGCCTTAAAACGACAGCGTTCTCAATAAATCCTCAATAAATTGCGAACGCAATACTTTACATGGTGCTTACCACCTTAACAGGTGAATATTTCATGTTCACATAGGATAATTAACAGGTAACTCGAATATGATAAAATATTATGCGCAAAGGTTATGCATTCAACATTTGCCAAGGTGTGGGATTCTTGCGATCATGGGAAGCTATACAAGTCATAATAGTATTATGCAACATTGTTAGTACACGCCTAATTAGTTTGTTCACTGCTTTTCCGATTTCTTGTTCTTTTTTTATCGTATTAATAATGTTGCATTTATTTTATTTATTACAAGGTCGGTATGCCATTATCTCACCGCGTTTTACTTATTTTTATCGCATATTTTATTGTGAAATTGTTGTGATTCTAAGAGCTGCAACTCCGAATGCGATAATAAAAGCCAAACCTCTTACAGCAATCTTCACAGTTACAAGACCTACAGCGTACTTACTTATAACTACCAAATAGTTAGTAATAAAGATTTTTGCCCTAAATCATTCCATTTAAAAATGGTGCACCATCACTCAGTGACTCCTAGACAATTGCAGGATACTTCATAAATGCCCTTTTATACGTTACTCTTTTATCATGCACCTTTTTACCATCTTAATACGTTCAAATGCTCAAAATACGAGGGATGTTTCCAAAGTTCTGGGAATTGTTCTCTTAGAACTTATAGACAATGCTATTTGTGATAGACAAGGGCTTGACATGTTTATGCAGTAATCCAGTGCAATGTAGTTCAGTCTGAGTCAGGTGTTCGACTGATATAGACGCGTTTTCGTAGCACTGTCTTTGTAACCATGGAAAGAGGGTTTGAAAATTTCAGAAATCATTCAACGTTTGCAAGAAATGTTTGGTGCGTTTACAATATTGTATATCGGTGGACCAATCGTTTTAAAACTGGTAGAACATCACTAAAAAATCCACGCAGTGGTCGCCCGAGTACGTCGATAAACGAAAAAAACATTACTGCCGTAGAGGATCTACTGAAAGAGGACAGGCGTCTGACTATTCATCAAATCAATGTACGTCTAGGAATAGGTACACGACAAGTTCATGACATCTTACATGATTGTTTGGGCGTTAGCAAGGTTTCAGCCCACTGGGTACCAAGACTATTGGGACCGGAACTGAGACTCAATAGGTCTGACACTTGTCGTCAACTTCAAGAGCTGTTTAGTGTTTAACTGACGTAAAACGTGTCTTTAATAGGTGGACTGCGGGGACACCGAAAAAGTTCTTTGAGAACGGCTTAAAAAAATTAGTTCGATCAATATTACAATGTAGAAAAACTACATTGTAATATTGATGAAAATCGACAAAATAATAACATTATAGCTAAATTCCCAGATCTTTGGAAACATCCGTCGTAGGATATCGCGGTGATCGAAGTAAAATGTATTCGAAATTAATTCTGTTTTGCCCTCACTCTTGTGGGACTGGACTTCTTTTGCTTTCATGTTGACTTCACTTTTGAATGGGAATAGGCGCACCTATTACTCCAAGTATTTTAGTTATTTCTAACTCACTTTGTGTGGGACTAGTTTTTTTAAAGAATATGACTATCTTTTGGATATACGTGATTTAATATTTAGATATTAACCTTATTTAGTGTTACTATTATGTCGATAATTTATATTTTTCCATTAATCACTACTAAATGCATTCATTCAAAATGATATAAAAATTCCTTAGATCAATACACCACTGTTTTGTAGTTATCGTTTTGAGAAAGTTCTTCCTTACGACAAGTGTTACAAAATTACATACATCACACATAAAGCGCCCATTATAATTACTATAACAAATTGTTTTCTAATCTCTGAATTATCAGAATATTTTAATTTATTTCCATAAACAGCCTTCTTATCTGCCACAGTGTTTATGCAATGACGTCCAAGGCCATCAGCTGAACGTTGTAATAATAACACAACTCCAGGCTTATACATATGTTCATACATACATAATATCAAATTTTATAAATATCCCTAATTAATTTTAATTTCATTGCCTCATATACGTATGTACATAATTCTCACCCGGTACTATAACAAACAAGGTCGTACTATTGTATTCAACTTTATGCTTACGTACAGCGACAATAAGGAAACAGAACTTCCTCGGGAATACGGTTTTCTTGGTAGAGAGTCGTTTCTCTTTTATATTCTGGATCACATCCAATTCTGTATGTTATTTTTGAAACGCTTGAAATAAATTGTTTCGTTTTCTTTTTTTTAATCGGGCAACGTAACGTAAATAATCATTTCCTTTAGTTGTATATTCCAAGTAAGGCTTATACTGTATGTACAAACCTGTACAAAAGAATAGCAATGCCATGTAGAAAAAAATAATTTGGCTGGGTAATTTATTTTGTTTTACGATTTCTTTTTCGAGGTAGTTTGTTAAGACTTGAACATCAAAAAACAATTATCAAAGTTTAGAACCAGCGCGTTACATGCCCGTGCAATAAAATAGCAGTGGTTTACTTATGATAAAAGTAGAACGGTATTACTTTAAAATACTGGTAACATGGTGGAAGCACAGTACAAGAAAAACATTAATTGAGTGCGTCCGGAAGATCAAGACTACAAATGTGGACAGAATGTGCGCCAAATTTTATATAATTACTTTTGCTTTTAAGGGAAAACAATTAGAAGAGGCGAGGCACAAAGTGATTTCCGTCCAGGACGTGGTATACAGAATCTGTGCGATACAAACTGTATATATATAAAGATATTAAGAACAACCAACAAATTATCTGAAATATTTACTACAGCAGAGGGTGAGACATTGGAGTGCTTTGAATCCGATGCTGTTCATATGTGCAATGGACGAAGTCAATAAAATATTGCAAGAAGACAGTTGAAAAATGTATAATAGGGTACAATTGCTTGCAACCTGTTTACCTAGAAGCATATGCATTTTTTTGGATGACAGTATTACTGGCCCACTCAAAAGAGATCTTGGGAAGAAGCACTAAAGAAAGGAAACTTATCCCTAGTCGTCAACAACACAAAATCAATGATAATCGGCAATGAATATCGAGAAATTAATATCAAAATAAAGGTGGAAGACGCTACAGATATTTGAGAAGCATAGTCGGTAATAAGGGTAAAATGGAAGAAGTAAATAGAAGAATACATTCAGCGAATCATGTGTGTGCATTACAGGGAATGTCTTTAAAGCACAGATAGCGAGAATTGAAGTAATATATAAGAAAGGGAACGTAGAAATAAGAAAAAGGTTAAAGGTGAAGTCAGTTCCTATGGCGCTGGAAAATTTTGTTTGGACATGTACTAAGGATTCTAGAGAGTAAACAAGTGGAAAGGATATGGAAAGCAGGAGCAATAGGGAATAACAGAAAGGAGGCCAAAGAAAACATGGTACACTGGGGGAAATATTAAAGAAAGCAGCAAGAGACTGGAACTTAGTAATGGCCAAAAACAGAGCGAATTGGAAGAAATTCGTAACCTCGACGCCAAAGGTACAAAAGAATAAGTGTTATGTTATGTTTACTTTTGCGTTTGGATACAGTGTGACATAAATGAATTCTGGATTACCATTGTCTAATATAAACCAATGGGTGCGCAACTATTGAGCTGACTCAATATATTTGATTTTGATGGCACTCAACTGTTATTGCAAAATTATAACGAGTGTCATGAGGTTATGATATATTGTTCCGTCAGTAACACTTAATATAGGTTAAGGCGGTGATAGGTGCTGCATTTAATAGTTAAATCGTAAGTTGTATGAGGAAGTATTATTACACTGCAATCAAACCTTGCTTAGAGAAGTTATTTGTAAAGTTCTGTTTGATGGGGCAGCTTGTAAATTAGTCTATAGCACCTTCTGTATTCTGATGTTCAATTTACATTATATCTATATGTAGCTTTCAGTGAAAACTGCCCGCTGAAAAAGATGTTAGAATATTGCTACGAAGGAAAATATATTGACACAAAAAAGAATTTATTAGATACTTTATTTATATTGCCAAACAGAGTCCTATAATTCTTGCTCTATCTATGGTAATCCTTGTCAGTATGGATAAGATATTTGCAATCCAAAAATAGGTAAATATATTACTTCGTATTGATCTGCGGGGTCCTTTTTAAGTATTTGTGTTAAAAAGCACATAAATATATAAATGTATTGCATAGCAATACATTTATATATTGTATTTGAAAACAAAAGTAAATAATGAAGTTATAAAGAACTGTAATTAATTAATTGCACAATCTTTAATGTTTTATTCGAGAAATTTATTTATTTTTAAGAAAATCTGCATTATCTTTGCAGATTTTTCCAAATTGAAGACATTAATGCATTATTACTAAAAAGTAAGATCACTTAATTACAGTATTTTCCTGTTTCATTTTATATTATCATCATGTTTGTACAACTTACCAAACTTTAGAACGTTTGTGACATAAAATATCAATATGAGGCAACCCATAGTCACAAATTGGAATAAATTATTTGTAATTTAATTTACTTCTGTACATTGAGTATACTATACAAAACTAAAAATATTCCAAAAAGAAATGTTGTACTAATTATAATTAGGTCTATACGGATTTCAAAAATATTGCTGGGATCTCGGTCCATGCTTGCTGGAGCTTTCTCCATACATCTTGTGAACTAGTCTCTCCTTTTTGGCGAATCCCTCTGTCCAGTTCATCCCATATTAATTCGATAGGCGACAGGTCAGGAGACTGAGGTTGCCAAATCATTCTTTTTAAACGATCTTCTTCTTCCAGAGATGCTAGATAGTTTCTGCATATACGAGAAGAATGCTTAGGGTCGTTATCCTCTTGAAGCGTAAAGTTTCGACCTCGTAATCGTTCCACACTTGGTACAGCATTCTTTTGTAATTTTTTGAGACAGCCCTCTTTACGAAGTATTCCCTGTATTCTTACTAAATCACCTACAGCTGTTCCCGCAAAACATCCCAAACCATTACGTTACCTCCACCGTGCTTCACTGTAGGTAAAATACACTGTTCACTAACTCTTTCACCAACCTGTCGCCTAACAAACGTCCTCCGTTTGGAGCCAAATGTTTCAAATTTGGACTCATCTGTCCACAGCACGTTGCACCACTGTTCGAATGTCCAGTGTCTGTGTTCTTGTGCCCACTGCAATCTTTTTCTTTTATTTTGAACTTTCAAAAGCGATTTTCTGGCAGCTACTCGTCCCTTTAAGCCTGCCGCAATTAATTTTCGTTTCACGGTCGAATGCGAAATAGGATTTCTTCGTGAAACATTGACTTGCTGCGTTATTTTCGGAGCCGTTAGGAATCTGTTTCTTTCTGAAACAAGAACCATGAACTGATCCTCAGCAGCTGTTGTCTTCTTTTTGCGCCCAGAACGTTTCTTATCAACCAAAGAACCCGTTTACGCCACCCGTTTTAATGTTGTAAAAACACCATTTTTCGATATTTTTAATTTTTTTCGCAATAACTGCCATTGAGTATCCTTCATTACGTAAAGTAATAATAGCAGAACGCGTTTCGATAGAATTTCTTTTCGTTTTGCCATTTCAGCACCACCCGTTTATTACGATAGTTAAATTTAAACTAAACTACTATCAAGATCGATTTTATTTTAAATACAAGACGATATCTGCTTTGTTTGTTGTGCTAAGTGTTCTATGAATCTCACATTATCACTTTGTGAAAATATTCGACAATATTTTCAAGTTTACGTTTATAACCCCATAAAAGGGATTAAGAGGAATTTTGCCTGAGGCTGCGGTAGAATATAAACGCGTTATAAATTTGATGGGATAGAAGAGAATGCTGTTGTAAATTAGGTTCATACATATAGAAATGTATACTCTTTCATATAAAACACAATCAATTGTCAATATTTCAATTTTGCTTATTTTTCGGAGTTTTTCTTAGTCGTCCCCAAATATATGAACGGTAGTGTATGTACAGTACATAGTGGCTACTGGGGGAATGGTAACCATATGAATTAACCAGCAGCGTTGCCCAAATTTAACAATAATATAATTGTCAGTAGTTGCAACTTACGTAATGGTATCAATGGTTAATAATACACTTACTGCTGGAATAAAGATAATAAAGTATAAATTTAATATTGCATGTGTGTGTCGTTGATTTTGAGACATTCAAAAAAATCTATAGTATATGGAGCATTAAAACGAAAACTTCATATTTGTTCCCAATTTAATTCAGATTAAATAAGTCTTTATCCGTAACGTAGTCAAAGTGACATTTTAATTAGTTACTTAGACTCCATATAATTTTAATTAAAACGAATTACCCTATATAGCAGCATATTTAATTCAAAATCGATACTAACATTTTATGCTAGAGTCAATAAAATCCTCTGATCACTATTTCTGAGATTTCCTTTTTTATAGCTACGTTTCTGAATTTCGCTTTTAAATCGATAGCGTATTGTTCCTTTCAATTTACTTCTTATTTTCTGCTCCACTCTATAAATCATCCTCGAATCTCTACACAACCATAAGATAGTAGTAGTTACTCTTTTTTATAATAACCAGACGACCTCCCGTGTATGTATCACCGAAAAGTGTATTCAAACAATCTGACTCAACGGAAAAATAATAAACAATCTCCTAATAGTAATAAATTCTTCGCAAAATTCTTTATTTTACGACTGTTTACTTATAGCAGAATGCATCGGCTATAAAAAATGACAATAGCGCAAAAGGAAGATTGACTAACGACGATAATATAATTCCGAATAGGTGTCCTGATTAACTCAAGGCGAAAGGTAGTAATAACTCTCGAAATGACCAGGCACCTAAGCAGTCGTTCTTTGCTCCGTTACAACGTAATAAATCAAAAGCATCAAGTAAAGCAATCCAAAAGGCAAAAACGTTTGTACCTCTTACTTTACGGCACATTCCATTCCTCGGCCTGTTGTGTTGTTTATTTATAAACAAACAAACGAACGCGCTGGTAACCTTCGATCTAATAGCGTTGTTCTTCGTTGCCCAACACTTACTACTACTTGTGTCGTACAATACCCGCGAAATGGTCAGCAGATTCCTATCCTCTAGCCGTACCCGTCTAAACCAATGATGTCATCATCATTGTGCGGTTGTTGTACCTTACGAATACGCCTCTCATTATCTTTACGTTGCGTCAAGAAAAACATATAATTTTCTATTCTTTCAGTGTTATTTACTCAAGAATTTATTTATTATAAATCGATTAAATAACGCCTTGTATGTGCTAGGAATGTTTATTAAAGTTACCTAGATTATAGATTGATATCTCGTTTCTATCGTAAAAGGCGCGTATTCTTCCAAATTTGATCAAATAGGCGTAACCAAGTCTGATATTGTTCACATAATTGCCTCTCTTATATCTTAGAAAACGATACTATGGTTTCTATGAGATACGGACATGAAATGTGTCTTTTGGGCTAATTTGCGTTGTAATAAATAATGAGCGTTTTTAACTAACCTTATTGCTAACTTTCTGCTACAAACTAGCTGGATTAAAATGTGGTTATTTGTAATTTTATAGCTGAATTCATTCTTTCTTCAGCAACCTATGTACAAAGTGGATGTATCACTTCTTAATGACACACATAGGAAATCAAAAAAGTATGGCGGCCCTTTTTTGCGAGAAAATAAATGCGAGGACAGTGAACGAAATGGTCAACCAAGGATCAAAAGTTTTGAAATATTTTGAATATTCAAAATAAGTATTGGAAAAGAAGGCGAAGTTTCGTTCCTAGCCTATTACCAGAACAAGATCATTTTATCGCTTTGGTATATTGTCTATTTGCAGCACATATTTAACTTCAGAGATTCATATTGTTTCAATTTTCTTTGATCCTTTTCCGAGCAAACACGGTGATTTCCCTGCAGGTTTGTTTTAAACCGTGTAAACCTTTGTTATCGCCTTAAATGCAGAAAAACTTTGGAATACTTTATCATTGTTGTCCCCATTAACATAAAGATTTGGTAGAAGAACTGACTAATTTTTTACCAAAAGTCATCAAAGGTGAGTTGCTCTTTGATTACTTTTGCCTTCTAATTGTTCAATCCCCAACAGCCACTGCATAACAGGTCTTCGGTCAATACCATCCTGAAAAGGTAACTTCTTGGGCCGGCAAATCCAGTCGTAACCACAACAGTTATGCGAAAGTCCCTTCTGGACAGTTTCAGATATCTTAATAATGTCTTGTTCAAAAACATCAAAGTGACCTTGGCAGTATGGCAGGAATTAATTTCATCTCATCCCCTCGACAAATTTTCATGAGTGATTGTACTAAAGTGCAGATTCCTGGATAGCTATGGGCCATATCCCGCCATCCCCAAACCTCTCTCAGCCAGTCTGTCAGCTTCTTCGTTGCCAGGATTTCAATTGTCGCTTTTACATTATGTTGCTTGTTTCTGGGAGTATAGATAAATCTCTGTGACAGTCTAGTAGCACGTTCGTTGTTACTAATCGGTTTATTGCTGACAAAAGTTTTCTGTCTTTGCCTAGAATCCTAAGATCCGTTAAGGGGCGCGTTAACGCGGTGCCGAAATTTCCGCTTGGAAAATGATGGTACGACTTACCCTTTCTTATGTATCATTGTAACAAGTGAGTTAAAGAGGGCGGTAGACAAAGCATAATCCCCCACTGTTGTCGTTGGTGTAAATCCCAACGTACTCATGATACTTGAGCAAGCGCGCCTTTGTACGTATTAGCTTCTTGGCGAACACAGCGTCTGGTAACTGCTACCTAGAAGTAGTAGTATGAATATCACTACTGCGGAATATTTGAGCTACAAGCCAAAGCTTAGCAGTACATTCATAAGTACTTTGTCTTGCTTATCCCCATTTTCCTTGTGAATAGGACCATCTCCGTCTTAGTGCCGTTTCCATACGCTCACAAAGTATGCTTTAATATTTATTGCATTAATACGACCAAGTCGCCAGCCAATAACTACAATGCCTCGGATGGTATCGGGTGTCTGGTTGAAAGTGGCGACTTGTTCGGCAAGCTTGTTGTAAATCCTGCCGGTCAAGGTGTGTGGAATTCTATGTTTCTCCAAATTTGCAGTAGTTTTCGAGAAGGTAGTCTTATAAAAAGTTTTCTGTACGTTGACGAATACACCCAAGCTGGATTACTGTTGTACTGTTGTACTACATCCAGAGATGGTTGGATCCTGCCCGTACAAGGCAGAATTCAACGATCGTTTACCTGCCTGTCCGTAAAATGTTGTTCGTGAGATAGATCTAGAGAAACTTATTTTAATTTCTCTCTTATTTGAACTGCTTGTTGTATACTGCATTTATACTAAATAAGTTTCATTAACCATAGGAAAATTTACCATTGTTAAGAGTTATTATTTAAATGATAATAACTTGCTTGCCACGACCTTTTGTATGAAGAAACTAATTCTTCTTAACTCAATTATTTGTATTCGTTTAACAGAAATCATTAGAAATTTTGGAGTTGTAGCAGTATTGCCAGATTGTAACTGGAATATCATCTATTAACCAGCTAACCTTAAAAATATAATTTCTTTTAACTTTCTGTTTAGCTTTCTAGCTCTGAATGTTACATTGTAATTTGGTTGATCAACTGTTCTCATTATCATACAAAGATGAGATAATTTTACAACTGCTATTAACTATTGCCTTTCATACATCCTTAGCGCATTTAATAGATTCCTTCATGTATACTGATCACTGTGTTTAATTGTGTATGAGTAAATGAACCTTCTTTGGACATATTGTCTATAATTATAAGGATTTCTCTCGTTAATATCTTATTACCTTACCGTCTCTAAAGTGCGTTTGTTTTTGTCGGTTTACTGTTTGATTTTACGATAATGTAATTACGTCGATAAAGCCCGACAGTTTTAGGTGCTAATTAAAAGAACATTATTTCAAAATCCGTTAGAGGCAAGCTTTCCAAATGTAATTGGATGACATGCGTACCACTCGGGAAGGTTATGTAAATTTTTTTGGGTTATAAGATCGTAAATGCCGACGCTATTACTTTCAGTTATAAATTGTACTATTCTGTTCCTCTTCCTGTATAATATTCCAGCAATCTCGTCGTTTTCATCCATCAAACGCTTTTATTACATCCTTTATTATTACATTTTTCGTTTCGATGCACCTACAATCTGTATGTAACTCGAGAACGGAGAAAGCACGCTTCAAGTCTCTTATTGATGGTACATCATGAACCGGGTTCATCCCGGGCTCCGAATGCCGGCTTAGCACGACACGGTATTAGCGGTATCGCACGATGTAATACTCTGATAGCAATAAATTCGACCACTCGAAGCACGATTGCATCACTCAATCTATTTCTATGGCAGAGGTTCGACTGTGGAAGATTTATTATTAAAAACGAAGATAGTACCGTTGGGATATACCTGCAAACCTTTTCCCTGCTTCGTACACTATCGTCCATAAATCTAATCCCAGTAATTCAAAGATTGCAATGCGTCACAAATAGTAAAGTATCCTCCCACTAAGGTTCTGTTTTGAAACAGAAAACTATTTTCATTTTGAAAATTTTGTAAACTAAACATGAGCATGCACGAAAATGGTGAAGATAGTTAAAACGTGCTTGCACTGTAATAACGAATCTAAAATGTAACATGTTTAACATTAAATACACTTTTAAACTCTTATTATTCATCTGATCCTTTACAATGTCTTTACACAATTTTATTTAAGCAAAATTTTCAGTTGCTTTTTCAAGGTTCAATTAACAATATAGTTAAATTGTATAACTTTTCTCGTCGTACGGAACTTCTCGAATGGGATATTATTGTTCTTAATTTCAAAGATTTGTAGTCGCATTAAAGCAAAAAAGATCAAGAAAGCACCTTTTCCAATAGTTTTTTGTTACTTAGGCTTTGATAATGAAAAATGAATACATCATAAATTGCGCAACAAAATTTCCAACGCGACTATATTTTAATGAATGAAGAATAACCTAAATAATGTTTCCAATACATCTACCCATGGTACTGATGGAATCACTCGCGACAAAAACAATGTAAGGTGAAAAAACGTCCGAACCTACTCTCTCTTTCAGATCGTCATTTCCTTCTTCTTAAAAACAACGAGCTAGGTATATTTCTTGGCGCCATCTAGTGCCAAGAGATACTTTCCCATACGCAATATTCGTCCGTTAACTGTCCGTAATGATGTTCTATGACCGATAGCGTTCCAACACTGTTGCGCTAACAATACTACTGGAACCAATGTTGCATTTAAACCAAAAAATCTTCTCGATGTAGTCCTTCTGGGTGCGCCTGAAGCTCTACTTATTCTGACTTGGTTTGCAATCCCCAGATTATCGTCGAATGATTACGATTAAGGCTACGCGCAATTGCGCCTTCATGCAGACCAATAATCCGGCCACGTTCGAAGGGGATTAATTGTATAAGGTGCACGTACTCGTTTGCAAGGCATCATTCACGATTGCTTGAAACATATTGCACGCGTTTTACTCATTTTTGTACATCTGGATTGCTATCTACTATCGGATTGTAACAGGTGTTCCTGTGAAAACATATATGGAACAAACTGGCTCTTATAAACGCTGCAAAACAAACTAGACCAATGCAATATAATGAACAATCGTTTAAGTTAACCTCCAGAAATACATTTATAAAATTTTAACGAAAGACTCCAATTTTGATGTGGTACATTTTTAATTGCAGCCAGTGTATTTACATTAAGTTTTGCTCTTTGGAAATACTTATTTAGACGGTTAAGCATCTTCTGTATATGTTGTTAAATAAATGCAATTCTCCCATCACAACACTAATGACCAGGGATTTGGGGACTGAGCGTCGTGTTATGACGCTGAGTTTATAGGTCATACTATGTCAATTAACTTGGGATAATGACAGTTCATAGGATATCTGCTGTAACCATCTGTAGATCTTTTCAAAGATATCCTTTGTGTGGCGGGTGATAGTGATGTAAACAGAAGGTCAAGGACAATTCTACGATTTCCTCGTGTATTTCTTATCAAGTACAGTGTATATGAAATGCAACGGAAATATATTAGGGAATCAAAGCGTTGTCTTTGACTTCCCAATTACGTCACCACTAGCATTGTGTACACTCCTTCTGTCCCCGGATTTAGGATGTTTCGAACATAAGTTGGACCATCACCGGAAATCCTGTATTATGCGAGAATGGCGCATATTGAAAGATTCAATCTGTTTGAAATAGAATTGCACGCATTTAGTTAAAAACAAGAATAATTTTAATAATGCCACCATTAAAAATTGAATTATTACAGCCAAAATTAAAACGTGCCTTGCAACAAATTTCACACTATATATAAGGCGAATTAATTACAGCGTTCCCTTACAATTCGTATAATCCATTATATCAACTGTGCGCTTTTGTTGTCTACTATCTCTGTCTCTAGCCAGATTTCACAAAACGCTTTAATAACGCCGTCAATCAATCCTGTTTGTTGTTCTTGTACGTCTACAATCCGGGTTTGGCATTGCTTATGCGCCCTACATTATACACATCTCGCTTTTGGCCACAATGCACTGTATAGTGTAAAGCAAGGATCGTGCACATTAATTAACTACGCTTGTCGAACTAGGAGTAACAAATGATATACCTAGACCCTACACGTGTTGTAGAATAGCATCGATAACTGGTAGTGTTGTAATATATGAAACGATGCGAAATGAAAAAAAAAACGTTGTGGAACAAGCGGGAATAATCTGTTAAAAAAAAAATAATTTACCATAAGTTTACGTCAATACATGATTTCGTAGTAGCGTTGATAGAAAATTTCAAGTCCCTCAATTTTGGGCAACAGAATCGAAAACAGAAGGAAAAATATGTAAAATTCGTAACAATTTAGTTTTTGATTTATTAGTGCCGAAGCAATGTAAAACTTCCCTTTTCTTCTACTTTTCTTAAAGAAGCTTCCGGCAATACAAAATACCAAAAATCTGTGAAATTTTGTATTTCCATCATTACAACAAATAACCACAGTGCTTCACATGTCTTTGACATGTGATGTAATTTGTAGGAAAATACTTTGTACCGTTTTGAATATAGCAAAAAGTAAGACGAATAGGTATCCATTCTTTCGCTAATTTTTTGTATTTTTCAAGAATTTTAGATGGTAGAGTTTTTTCGCGTAAAGAATCTTTTTAAATTACTAAATGTCAACATCGAAACGCCAGTGTTCATTTTATCGCAACATTGGCGTTGTTACGATTGTGAAAATCATTTATACATACATTTTAACGATCTATTTGTAAATGTTGGTAAGCAGAGAATTACGAGCTATTATTTATAATTAGTTATGTGGCATTTAAATTACAAAATTAAATTAACAGTTGCACAATGGATAACAAAATTCTAGTACAGTACAGGTTTATTTAAAATCATTACGCCCAATTGTAAATACAACCTACTTGCGGAATACAAATATGTAGAAAATTTACAAATATTTGTACATTTTGTACAATTTGATAGGCAAAAAATATGGCATTTCCTAAACGTGAATTCTTGAATTAAAATAGGTTTATATTCCACCTAGTTGCTAGTTTTAGAAGCATTTCGTTGACCTACAGTCTATTTTGAATTCACGGAAGTATGAATGTAGATCGGTGTATAGAATCCATGTGAATAGCATTTTGGCATGGTTATAAAGGACTTATTTCTCAAGCCTATATATTACGGGTGTGTTTACTTCAACATTGTAGGAAGTATTGATGTATGCCATTAATAAATTTAATTTAGCGTCATCATTAGGATCACTCTTACAGAACAACTAGTTGATGAAATTCTATCACTATTTTAATCAGTGATCGTTTGTAACGCTTTTGACGTACTAAGAATAATTACAAGGAAATGTACACCTATTAACTATTCGAATTTTAATTGAAATTTGCTTTCTCTATATCTTAATAATCGCAGTGACGCAATACACCTTCGGAACGCGATATTACAATAACAAAGGTAATTTTTGACATCTCTCTATTAAGATTGATAAGACAGAAAAAAATAAGTAGTTGTCTCTTAAAGAAAGGCTTTGACACCTTTTCCATTTATCGAACATACTGTATAATGTTTTGGAAAAATTTATTTGGAATTTAGTGTACTACCGTATGCGGCCCACAGTTCTGTAGAATTTCAATTTTCCAAATTAAGCTCCTTCACAGTCATAAAAGTTCGTAAGCATTCGTTCATTTGTCAAACATTGTCAAGAAATGCAAATAGCGACATAATTGTTGTATCAAACAAACTTTAAAACTAGATTAGAAATTCAAAAGTTAATAATACAGAGAGTGTTCCATTTAAAATAACAAAGTTGACAGGCACTTCCGATATAACCGGAAGTGCCAGATTATTAGAAACATTCTAATGCAAACGCCCATGTTGGTTTGTGAAGTTTTCAGAATTTTCCACTCTGTACTCTTTCATATATTGATCGATGCAGTTCCTGGTAACACACTCTGTACACGATTTCGTCCTATAAATGTTTACAGCGAATTTTGATATAATCTAATGGAATAATTTTATGATAGTGCAGTTTACGTATTTTCAACCTTTGTCGCTGAGAGATACCATAACAATACAGAACAAATTGACACTTTCTTTAAATCAAAAGCAATTAACAATCGTCGTTAACAATGGATATTACTGCAGTTTTTGACATCGAGAAAGAAAGTTAAAAACAAACGAAAACAAACAAATTTGTCAAAAATGCTTTATTAGCAATAATATTATTTGTTTAACATAAAACGGGTACAATTATTTCATTATCCTTATTTATATTTTTCTTAGGCTGTGGTGAAGGCTTAACGGTGTGTATAAGCTTTCTAAAGCTTGCCATAATCCCAGGAGTCTTTGATGTGTAAAGAAATAACAACTTTAACGTGTTGATTAAGCCATTTTCACTACCGCATTCTACTCATACTTCTCCAATATTAAATATTTTCCACATGTTTCTTATTGATCATCCAACTAGTTACAGGACATAAATCTAAATTGGCAATTTGCGAGCACCCGAAACCGTAAATTCCACTTGTTTCAGTGAACGCTCAGCCTTAAAAATAGATGCAATGTTTCATTCGGGTTTTTCACAGTATCTAATCCAAGCTCGCTCATACATAGGTACATGTGTAAGTATGTAGATTACCATAGTAGCCACTTCATTTTTTGAAATATTTATGGTCATTATACACTTACATATCGATTTTTCCTCATTAGTAATCCTTGTTTACGATTTAATTAACATTTTTGAGCATTTCTGTAATAATATTAACGTAATAATTGTAGTAGCCTTGATTTTACCCGTGATCGACACAGAATGCAAGCCCACGCTGTCTCTTCAAGGAAAAGCAGGTGTTCAGATTTTCTTAACGCTCCGGAATTTTTATCAGTCAATTTTTATGAACTATTTAATATGCATAAGTTGTAGCCGTAATGTTAACGAACATACATGTGAAATACGAGAATAATTATAAATTAAGTTGTAAAATAAAATATATGAGTATCGACGTACCTATAAAATTTATTTGGTTGGCCCGAAGACATTATTTAATTGGAATTGTGTAGAAAAAAAAGGAGCTGGGCAAGTGATAGATGAAGCAATTAAACATTCTGGATTGTCAGAATATTTAATGGATATATGTCAAAAATTGCCTTTGTTATTGTAATATCACGTTCCGAGGGTATATTGCGTCACTGCGATTATAATAAAGATATAGAGAAAGTAAATCAAGGATCTTTATAAGAGGTGAATTTTAATTAAATTTCGAATAGTTAACATACAACACTTTTTTTATAATTATGCCCAGTATTTCTTATAAATACCTACTGTATATGGAGCCTTACGATCATAAGGAAATGCAATTCCAAGATAATAGTAATAATAATAAGATAATTAGTAGCAATAGTTGCTGTTATTTCTTAGTACAAACTGGTAACAGATGCATAAGAAACACATCAGCAATATTTTATTAATCATGCAACTCTTGATATCTAAACCTAAGCTTTCTTCCAGATGTTCAGCACATTTGGTTTATCATCTTTACTCAATATGGCATTAAATATTATAATATTGTATTCTTGTTACCACTTTAAGGATTAGTGTTGATCTTCTTTGGTGGTTTACAGTCTCAAATTACTATTTTCTTAATTGTGATAGTGATATGTATTTTAATTTCATGAAATATCGTTGATCATAATACTGAAACTTCTGTAAGTGTTAAATTATAACTTCTTACTTCAAGCAAACTAGTAATCGGCTTATTTTTATATGGCTTTTAAGTGTTACTTAATGTCATTATTACATATATGATATATTTCTTCTCCTTGAAAAGAGGATCATACTTCCTATGCTAATAATGAAATTGATTTACTGGAAACTGATTGATATTCATCAATGAAATCGTAATGCACTAATTATTAGAAGGAGCCTAAAAACATTGCCTATTGCTCAAAAAAAATGGTAGGTAATAGCTAAGCAATAACACAGTCTATGCAATAGGATACATTTTATCAAAAAATGGAAGATAAATGATGATATAAGTAGAGATTAGATCTACTGAAGTGGAATTGCATTTTACCTTGTTTGTTTACTGATCAATCTGTGTATATCTTCATACTTCAACTATTTAGAACATTTTAAGGTACAAATGGATTTATTGCCTTTCATAACTAATAGCCATTTCACTCTCACCGAGATACCAGATTGATGGCATCGAAGTAACCAATACTCTTGTTACATTGGAAACTAAATGAATCCTGCTAAGACCAGAATCTCTATTTGTCATCATCTAATACTCCAAAATACTTGTTACCCGTTGGTCTGATGAGAAAATTTTTCGAACCTGGACTGAGTTCACAGGTCTAGTATGCTAGAAAATTTATGTTGACCAGCAGATACAAGGTCAGGAAACTTCTAGAGCGACCTAATAGAGCTCTAATTGCAATCCTTACCAACCATGTTGGATTAAGAAAACGCGGACACAGATTGGAACTTGCTCAAGGGAAGTAATACCGCCTATGCTATGATTTTCTCTTCTTGGCGAAGCTTTCGTATCACCAGAGGGTCTGAAAAAAATTTCGCTGAATGAACTTCTGGAATTCCCAGAAAGGTAGGTCTACTCGCCGAAGTTTGGAATTACATTCAGCGTTACCAATAACTTTTCTGCTGATAGTGATGTCAACCACCTGCTTGAATTGAAACTCCTCGGATGACCGGAAATTCAAGAAGAAAAAAGAACATTACTGACTTTGATCTACCTATACAATTTGAAATTGGTTGACTGTCCATTACACTTTTATATTTAAAAAGTTGAGTTTCTAATTTTTTTTTCTGCCATTAAAAAAAAATATTTTCAAACTTAGAAAAGAGTAAAGATGACCTTATTTCTTGTATCCAATGTCTTGTTATAATTTCGATAAAAATTAGAATTATATTTGGATTTATAATTTAAACAACTATGGAAATAGCTGTTTATATTCTCATTACCTTAATAAGTTCTTATTTGCAGGATGTGCCACTTTCATAAGTTAAACGAAGCTTGAATAAACAGTCAGCTTAATTTTTTTAAAGAAAATTTGGTTCCTGGAAATACTCCGACCAAGTTATTAATACATGAACTGAATCATTTGAATTATGGTCTATATCCATTCGTTCTGATTATTTCGCTGATTATAATCTGCCGTAGAATATCGGCTGCGCTTACATGCATAGGTACTTTTCTACATTAAAACAAATGAGATTCCGCGAGTCCCAACACGAAATTGTACTGATTCAAAGCAATAATCTTCCTTATGAAACTCTCCATTCGCATACATTCACAGTTTTGGCTCCGATTCAATTCTAACGAGCTGAAGCCACTAGACTTGTTCCTCCTTAAACTACGACCGTACATCGCTAAATTTAATTCACATCAAACATCTGGATTTTGAACCGCCGGCTCTCTTTCCGCGTCCAACTGTTCAATCGGTTTCCTTTTATTCGTTTCCTTTTTCTTTTCGTTTTTTAGCGTTTCGCTCCGATCCAAACCTAGAGTTTGCGGTGCGCGCGGTGCAGAGCTCCACCGTCAATGATTAAATTTTCGAATGGAGGTTTAACGAATTCAGATGCCGGAAGCACTTCTACACGTTAGATAGACGTTCGAATAATCTGTGAATACGTTCAGGAAACACGACGCGACGGTTTGTGTTAGGATCGGATTGACTGGGCCGTAAAATCGAATGAAGATCGGTTTTCTCGTTCTACCAAAGTAAATGTAATCTCGAACCCATTAGAGTTTTCTACACGTAGTTGAAGTAAAATGTGGGGCGAATTATTCGTTTTAGTATTTAATTTAAAAATTTCCCATACCGATCACAGAAAAAATGTTATAAAGAATCAAATAATTGGTGAACACAATTTACTACAATTTGTAAATATTCGACTGGCTACAACTTGCGTAAATGTCTCTCCTATATTTCTCTATCTATATCCTGTATTTCTATTAAATGTAAAAGTTTAATCAACGATCTGTTGCAAAGGTTGTACAAGCTTCAGTTACTAATTGCACGAAAAATCGTTTAATCAAGAAGTAGGATTTAATATGAATTTTCTTACCATTTACAACACTTCTGTGTGAAAGAATGCAACCTTAAATGTTCTAAAGGTTGCTACACTTGTAAAGAATATCAGAAATTGCGTCTATAATTGCCACGCCGACAAAGACCGACATTAATATCTGATAAGGTACTACAATTTTATAGTAGGAAGCCCTAGGAGCTACATCAAAAATAAAGTATTTATCTCATCTTAAGACAAAGTTTTATTTATACAATAATGGTTTATAACGTGCACATATAAACACATTTTTTTTAGTAACCTAAACTATGTGTTTACCTATAAAATACGAATATGAATGATTTATCTTTGAATATGGCCTAGAATGTTTTTTTAAGACAATCTCAAGCATTCTTCATTTATTTCGTTATCTACAAGAAAAATCAATTAAAGCTAGATAACACAAATGGGTCCTCTACGTCATCAAGTGGAAAGAATTTGAGGAAAAGCTGACCTTGAATGATTTTTATGTCGTTTACTTAATCCATATACTATATCAAACTGTAATTTAATATAATAGTTAACTGCCATCGTTTACATCCGTTTAAATGATCACATTTCACGAGTCACTTCGTGTAAGTGTTAAGTTATTAACGACTCGTTTAGTGAAATTAAAACGGCCGTGTAATGTTTTAAACGTTGGTAGTAGAGCGATTAGCAAACGTAGCTGAAAGATAAGTATCTAGACGTTATATTTATGTTTCGATGTTATGTTCTTCTTTCTTTTTGGAAACAAAGTTCAACGAAAGATAGTAATAGTAATAATAACAATAACAATAAATTACTACAGAATATTACAAAAAATTACACAAACCACAAAGAGTTGTTTAGATAGGTCGCGCAACAATTACGACCCTCTACACTAAATCCTTGATAAAGAGCCGAACTCTATGATGTGCCTACTGACAAAAGGGAAGAAAGGTGAAAATAATAGTGGTCCCAAGATCGAACTGTGGGGTACGCCTTGATAATAATAGGGAATCGGATGCAACGTTATTAGGTCAAATGTATTGATGTTTATTAAATAAAGAGGATCGCAACATAGTAATAGTAAAGCCTATATAAAAGCAAATAGAAAGCAATGTGTTATAATTGTTGGTGTCACAAGCCTAACTAAAGTCCACCAAAACCAATAAAGCTAGTTTATTTCTTTCTCTAGCTTGAATTATACCGGGTGATTCAGTTTTATTTGGGGAAACTTAAACAGCGTATTCTACCCACCATACTGGTACTATCTTTATATAAATGTATATCCAAAAATGTTTCATTGCGAGTTACAGCTTATATTATGTTATGTGAAATCGGGGGAAAACATAATAATAATTATTGCATTATATCAGGCTTTTCTTCTTTATTAAATGCGAAAATTGTTAATCATATTGTGACAAAAATAACATTTTCTATAACGGCGAACCAGTGAATCAATTGCGCGAGTTATTTGTAATGGATTTTGTCGCATTTCATTGCAAGCTCCTCCAATTCTTAAAATTAACTGTTCTCGTATAGTGATAGGAGTCGCATACACTTTAGTTAAGATCTGGCGATCTTGGAGGCCATAGCACTGATCCTAAACGCCCAATCCAACGTTGTGGATAATTAGTATTTAACCATTGTGGCACTATTAATCCATAATGAGCTGATGCACCGTCCAATTGAATCCAATTGCCATTTCTCAGTGAAGTGAAGTGGTACGTCCTCAAGCAAATCGTTTAAAGTATTGCTAAGAAACTCGTAAAATTATTCAAAGTTTAATCGCGGAGGCAAGAAGTGAGGTCCACAAACATTATTATGTAAAATTCACATCACACATTAACACTGAATTCATTTTGATAAGAACGTGGTCGAATTTCGTATGGGTTTTCATGTTCCCAGACATGAAGGTTATGATTACTCCGCTTCTAGTAAATGAAGTTTCGTCTGTCCACTATATTCTATGCAAAAAATCGTTATAGTTTTCGGATTCGTGTATGAGCCAGTCGCAAAAGATTACCCTTCTTTCTGCATTCCCCGGCTGTAAATTTTGGACTTTAAATTTTAAAGTTGGAGATGATAACGTTTTCTTTGGTCTGCACGTAATATGCGCCATACACGTGATTGGGAACATTGCACTTGTTGAGCTGCTTTACGAGTACTAAGTCGCTGATTAACGTCGAATAATTGCAAAATTTGATTATTACTTCTTCTGACAATTGGAATATTGTTCCTGTACTGGTCATGATTTTTACGTAAACCCAATTCATCAAAAACTTGAGCGTCCCATCGCATCGCAGAATCCATACACACATGTGAATATTTACATATTCTTCACTACTTTACTTTCGTAAATAATGACGATATCGATAACACTTTTGAGAATCAAAGAATTTTCACAACTGAACGCTTTCGGTTTGACAATTTTGATGGAAAGATTGATAATTATGTTTTTCCCCGGCTGCGGCGAACGGGTTCGGGTCCGCGCGCCGATTTCCCCGAAATGCCGTCTGCGCTTGCTACAAAATAAAAACCTTCAACAAGCTGTAGCTCAAAAATGAAACATTTTTGGATATACGTTTATATAAACTTTTTCCACCAGTATGGTGGGTAGAATACGCTGTTTAAGTTTCTCCCCAAAAAGTTAATCACCCTGTATTGAAAACGATATTGATTAATTTTATTATGTTTTTATCTACCAAATTTGTCATTGGTGCATTTAGATCAGGCCATTTATTTAGGAACAAACATATTGAAAAAAGTAGGAAGTTTTATATCAAAAATTTCCACAAACTTGTCTTGCATGTTTCGATACAAACATTGTTGGAAAAAATTATACATTTATGTGAAACAATACAATGGAAGCTTGACTACAACTTTGAAATATTATCTGCGACAACAATATATAAGAAAAAGTCTGGCGTCGAGTTATACAATTGTGCCAATGATTGGCTACAACATTTTTTCTATACATCCTTTCGGCAATTATTTAAAATTAGTGTCTGCTATTATGGAACACCATTTATATTTTAAATATCAACAACAACAACAAAATTATAGGAACCCGAAGTTTAAATATAAGCATCTTAGGCGAGAAAAAATTATTCAAAAAGCTTACGTCACTTGGAATGTAACCTGAACTAGTAGGTTAGTATGCTCCTTTTTATTAGCAAGGCCAAATGATGTGGAGAATAATAAAACAAAAAATCTGGGATTTCCTTGATAAATTCCAGAGTTTTAGTTTTATCACTCGAATGCAACGGTTTATGCGTCAGGTTAATTATATTAATAAACACGAATACATTTTATAAACGCAGTTTATTGCTGTAATCAATATATTTGTTAATACGATAAATTTTGTCGTTACTGTAACAAAACGAATTCAAAGAACACGATTTATTGAATTTATTTTGGTCAGTGTATAGAAAAGATTCCGAGTCATTTTCAACTGTTATTATTTTTTTTACTACTGTTGGCATTGGCCATAACCTTTGTAAATAGATCATATGTCCTTGCGTGGTGTAGGAGACTTTTGACGTATCAAAATGTAAGGTTGTATGTTACAGCTCGTGTTACTTTAAAAGACAAATTAAGGTAGTTGTAGTTCTATTAAACCCGTGTTATGTATAGAGTGAGGTGCTAAAACGATTGTTCTGCGTTTTGCACATTTTCCGTTATTTTCGCTAATTTTTTATGACTATTTATTTAATGATATATAAATTTGTCATATTTTAACAGACAGTATTCTTGTTTTTCAGTATTTTTTAAGATGTTTTTATGATGGTCTACGTATGGATCGTACAGATAATCTTTAATGCCCTTATATAGAGCCGGTAATATTTGAGACAGCTTTATGCTAAATAAATAAATGGCTGAGAAGGCAGGATAAAATCTCGAAGGCTAGCTGCTTTCACAGAAAATGACGAGATTCAAATTATTGGACAATTTTCGCAACCACGACAAACAAAATGATGATTGTTGCCAGATTAACCGAACATTAAAATTAATCGAAGTTTATTTTTCATTGTTTAAGCAAATGCTATCCTACAAGCAACAACAGACAAAAATAGGGGTAGAGTCTACCAAAACCTGACAAATTTGAAGAAACCTATCATGATTAATTAATACCCACAGAGTTCGATAAAGTGAAAAAATAACAGAATTAACAAAACACAGGATAAATAGCAAGAATAATTGTCGTTTTTTAAATTGAAATTTGACAAACTGACAATTATTGTGATTACGTTGCCTAGCAACGAACTCTTTGAGTGAATCTGGCGTCACAGGAGACAATTTATCATTTTTTCTTTAGTTAAAGTAAAGCATATTTGATCTCGCTGGAGTCGTCTTTCGTGATGGCTGCTTTATTTAAGGTAAGAAAGTTGACATCACAAACCTTCCATCACGATTGTTGTTATACAGAATAATTTTAGACCTATCACTCCATAAAATATTTCTCTATCAATGTAATGTGCTCTTTTACTAAATCTAAACTCGCTCTGGAAGGTTATTCTGGAATCAATGGAAATCCTTCCGAGAAAATCAATTGCTGACTCTTCTCGATTTACTTCACAATTCTTGAATCTGGAAGAAAGATGTGACATGTGATGAACACATTCAGCACATGACTTGTCGTGACTTTAACAAATATAATCCTGCTCATATGCTTTCTATTTATCTGAGATAACTTCTCGTAGTAGTTACAAATTTATCATTAATATTAAGTTTTGGGAATATTTCTCTGAGGCAATGAAAATAATTGACGATCCATTGTCACAGCCCACAAAATACGAAGTGAATTTTCTGAAATCGAGAGGATTTTAATTCAGGAATATCAATTATTCAAAACGCCCGCTGTTCTGAGAATAACCTCCCTGATATCTCTTAATTTCAACAATGGCACTCTTCTAGGTCTTCCAGCGTAAAGATCGTTTTCTCACACATATTCCTTCAATGTGGAACTTTTGAAATTAGGGATTAATTCGCTAACACTCGCAAACTTTATGTATTTTTTCAATAGTTTTTCATTTGTCGCATCAATTTTCCTCTTTATTTTGCCACTTAATCTCATTTGCAATTTTTTAGTGACCAGTCCTTCTGTCCACATTTAGTTTTGATCTTCCGTATGGATTTTTAAAATCGATTTTCTGTCTTGTGCTGTATACACCGGCATGCGCGACCCATCCCAATAAAATCGTTATCTTAAAGACGCATAGCCGACCTAAAAGAGTTAGAATACCATAATTTTGTCACTGTTCGATAACTCGATGCAGTTTTTTCCAACAACGTCGATGTTGTGATGTCTAAGTTTCTTTGTTTCAATAGAAAATTACATTGAAAACCAAACAATTTCCCCAGCCGAATTGCTTTCTCACTCACATGGCATTGCTATTCTTTCGCACACGCTTGTAAGTACGTACAATTACCCGTTACCTGGATTCTAATGAACTGCTTAAAGTTTCTCTAAATCATAATCATTTCACATGAAATTTCAATTTCCGTCCGGAGATCTTTTGTCTCGCTTTATTACGTAGCATCCGTTTAATTGATGATTTGTTTATGTATTCCAACAACCCATAGTAGTAAAGATACAGACTCCTTTGAAACTCGTGCATTAATATTACTCTCCTTTGAGATACCAGATTGAGTATTGCTGTCAAGTATTACACATACTGACAACTTTGGTATTTTTTGCGATTACAGCCGTGTGTCTCCTATAAAGTTCATCCTTTTGATGTTCGTTAGAAAGGAAACCCGCTTACATTACCGCGTGCTACCTCGTTACTACAGACCCTGTAAGATTCTGCACTTTTTAATTATTAATGCGGAGGAAATATCGAATAATCACGGTCGATAACTTTACATTCATTCTTTGATGTGTTATTATTAGAAATGAACCAGAAAATAGTTATTTCGTGTGGCCATGTAATGAGGTTAAAATCTTTATATTTCTGTTTTTCTTTTAATTAAGATAGATAGGGTATGCTTGATGATGGAAATTTTGCAAATCTAACGCTGTTTTTATATTCAAAACAGTTTTAAGACGTCAACTGCTCTTATGTGTTTTGTTTACATTAAAATCGAATACAGACAAGATAAATCAATTTGTATAGTTTTAAGTTGCTCCAGAGACGTAGAAATCGTTTACATTATGTGAGGTAAGCGTCTAGTTATTTCGGTAATTAAATGAAGTTGTTCCTTTTTCATTTCAAATTAACTTGATATTTAAATTAAATGGTTTCTTGCACGATTTTAATTGTGTAAAACTATATTTAGAAATACGTAGTATAAATCTTATTGGTTATACGTACTATATCACTTTGATTTAGTGCCTGTCTAAACGGCTTGGCAGTCTTCCTGTAATAATGTATGTGATTTAAAAGTTACACGTTCGTGATGATATTAAAAGGAGATTGTAGAAATATCACAAGGTTTTGATTTTATCTAAATTTTATTATCGAAATTAGATTTGCTATATCTATTTTTAACTGACAATGGGTGTGATGGGCATGAAGAAATCAGTGTGCATATAAGATAGCATAGAGGGACAAATATAAAACCGCGAGTAGACGCTTTTTTTTTAGTTTCTTATTTTTATTATGAAGTTTATGTTACATATTAAAGATAAGCATATTATTAATTACTTCGTGGTTCAAATTCAGTGCGAATGAAAACCCATTCATATTACTAAAAACAATTTGTGTTGTAAAAGTATCGATGGAAATAAAATGAGTATTCGTTACTCGCGAGATCCGAAGTAACTATTACCAACTGACAAAAGTTTCGGTACTTTCTGCGCGCAGTTATCTGCACCGAATACCGAATCTGCTCGCCGAAAACCGAATGTAACTATTACCGATATAATAACTTCTTCGGAAGTAACCAAAGTACCGAATTATCTAATTTGTACCGAATGAAGTATCGGCAAACCTGAGAAATCATTTACACCTGCAGCTATCCAAAGCACTCTTGTGTGGCGCCCTCTCTGATTAAGCATCCAAGAACTGCTCGGGATTGGGTTGGGGAACTACCCGCTTTTTGTCGCTGCTTTCTGAGCGGCAGGTGTGTATCTCTTAGCACTAAATGGCCCCAAGACATAGACCTGATTCGTCGTTCTCAAAGAAGGATTATATTAGCCGTAAGGCGAACAACGAACTTTTGCCGCGAATGATTCCAACGATACCATGAATAGCTGCTGTATTAGCATCATTTGTTGGCTATTAAAAATACCTTCTATTAGAAATGGCTGATTTCACGAATTCTTGTTAGACGTAAAAGTAATTAAATTATCTTGGTATAATTTGAGTGCACAATGTTGACGAAGTTTTATTTTCTAAAAGTATTTTTTAACGTTAGGGCACTGTTGGGGACAAACATTGATTTGAACGTTGTAACTTCAAATAAAATGCCCCGTATATTGTACCTTAATTAAAAGCAAACGCCGTGCCTCTGCCACCATAAGAATCATGTTTAGTGTCGTATTAAATCTTCGCCCTTTTACCTTGATTTTCATATTTGGAAAGAGCTTCGCCACACAAGTGGAGCCACGTGATCAGGTTGTTTTTCGCCAAAAACTGCTGTAAGATGAATACGTTATCTGGCCTTGCATTATCATGATGGATAATTAGGCCATTCTGGCCCCGCTTAGCATAGGACTCGACATTGATCGCCTGACCTGGGGATACGAACTATAGTCCTATCAATGTCCACTAATAACCGAGACGTTCGTCGTCATCAAATGATTAATCATTTTTTAAACGTTTAAGCCGGCTGTAAGTTTGTGTTTGGCCCAAAGTGTCCCCTCATTTTATGTATTTCTGCAACAGTGTTGCCGAGTTTGAAGCAGAAATTGATACAGAAACGTTGTTCCCTCAAATTGATCGTTGATAAATCGTAAGCAGAAGCAGAGACGATAAGAAATTGTTCGTCAACGAAGAACGTTTCCACTTATATTTCTTTACTAACTGTCAGTGCTCAGCTTATTCCAGTTATGTGTTGGTGAATTTTAAAATTCTGTTGCTTTGAAAATCATCGTAGATTATCGTATCAAGTCACCTTGTAATCTGCTTCACTGCGTCCAATAACTAACAAGATTTCACATTCCAGAAAGTAAGTAAGTAATAGTAATAATTCTATAGAAATTCTACTACTTCATACCAATTACAGCCTTGCCCAATAAACCGCAGCACCTTGAGCTTTGCAAAACTCAAAACTTTATTGAAATATATTTACAATGGCTACATTCTACCCTGTAAATTAATATCGTGTATGACCTAGTCGGATTTTAACAACTGCCTATATACGTTTGAGCACTGTACTATCTAATTCTTCGCAATGGGCCGGTGGAATATTTTTCCAAACTTTTTTCATCTTACCTTCAAGAGTGTTTGTAATCCTTTCGTTGAGTTTTCACGAAGTACCACAAATGCTCGGTTGGACTGGACTAGATCTGGAGAATGGACAGACCAATTCAGAAAATGGAAATACCCCATTTTTAGTTTTTCGATCTATGTAGCAGGGAACATTATCTTGTTGAAAGAAAATGTTTTCAGAAAACTCCTATGAGAAAAGTTTCGTGTACGGTGACCTTAATGCCGCATTTAGAACTTCTATGTACGTTTGGTTATTCGTACGATCATAACATGTGAACAATGACCCTATGTCACCTCCATGCTTCAGAGTAGGATCGACGTAATCCTTATGAAATTCCTCATTAACTCTACGACGCAGAAAGGTACTTCCATTGATAGCAAAATGCTGAAAAAGAAACTATTGATCAGAAAATATTTTAATAATTATCTGTGTATTCGTTTCGTCGGACCACATCTTTTTCCAGTTTTCACTTGTCCGCGGTTGGTGTCTTTTTATCCATTCGGTTTTTTCTGTTATCTAACCGCTCCTGTCGAAATTTTTAGCTTACCTTCTGAATTAATGTCTGCGGACAACTACAAAGACGTTTTCTTCTTACCCGGAAAAGGTGTTATTGTACGTGTGGTACGACCAGTTCCTGGTAAGATCCAGTAATCTTATATCTATGTATAGCTAGCTATATTTAGTTAGCCGTGAGTATAAGTTTCCTGGATTTCTATTGCACGACGTGAATACTTTTAAGCAATTTGAGATCGTGAAATTCCTGTACAACAGATCGCGGAGTTGTGCTGTCTTAGTTTCGCTAAACTGCCGGCTTTTTGCCATCAAAATTCATGGAATATATGGATATTATTACAATTACCGCTATGCATTAAAACACACTCGCGATCATCTATATTCTTAGGAACTCTTGCTCTACTTGTACAAGGCATTGAGCAAGAATATACTTCCCAGATTTTTCCAACTGCAAATTAGTTAAGTGCTCTTTGTATACTGATATAACAGTGATCATTTTGTTTATTCAAGGATATATATTATAGTCTCTCAGTACTATCTTTACAATTACCTAAACAAAAGATTGCTTGGTTTTTAATTACTTGGTTGTTATTAAAGTATACCGTTGCATAAATGAATATATTTAATGAACCAGCTACCACCAACCACTACGTGTATACGCGTTTCGCTGTATCACAGCTCATCAGTACACCTATGTGCAAGGTAGCAGTTGTAATTCAAGTTCGCGTATCAAGCTAACTTGTTCGGATGAGAGTATCTAATTAAAGATACTCTAATTACGGAGATTGTCGAATTATATCGCTATATCGACCTCTACAAAATTATCCAATCTTTGCCACAGGATCTGCGAGGGTAGCACTCTTCGACTTCGAGGCTTCGAAGAGTGCTGCCCTCGCAGATTCTGTGGCAAAGACTGCATAATTCTGTAGAGGTCGATACAGCGATATAATTCGACAATTTCAATGATTAGAGTATCTTTAATTAGATACTCTCATCCGAACAAGTTATACCGTTGTACTTTCAATAATTTCTACTTTCATATGCACTTGTTTGATTTCTAAAGAAATCTTCTGTGATAATTTACCTATAAATTTATAAACACAATACAAGTGAAAAACACTTAAAAAAAACCTCGAGGCGCATCGTACAAAATAACGGTGTTTGATTAAGTAGCACACTAATCAATAATTTTTACATTTTCATTCTGTGGCTATTAATCTTTATGACACCACGATCGTAGTTAGTACTTCTAATCTGGTATTCGAAGCAAATCGCCGCGTTCCAACGAACTTCACGAAAACTCGAATGATGGACGTTCGAAAAATTTTAGGTAATTGATTGGCCGTAGCTCTTTTTCTAAAAGTATTAAAATGCCGATCGTATATGAACTCGGGGCACGCTTGACGGATCGTGATGACGAGAAGAAATTAATTCGAAAACGGCAAGAAATTCCACAACGTCTTGAGGATACCGGAGTTAGAATTTCGTAAGAAATACTGGGCATCCACAGCAAAACGATTTATTATAACGGGACGAACGAATTTTAATATCAGGCACGAGCATGGCCACCTAATTTTCATTAATTTTGTTGTGATTTATGGCGACTTAATTTCCTCGATTCTAACAACGTTCGTTTCTCCCCCTTTTCCGTAATTCTGCCGGATTGTCCGATTCTGTCTCCTTAATTAATACGGAAGTAATTATTTCTGCGATATTAAAGAAATACTGAGAGAAGAAAATTAAATTTCTTCAATTTTTAATGGCTATAAAACTTTTGACCTATCGCATAAAGTTATTAATTATTTTGGTTGATGAAGAGAAATGTTCTTAATAAAAGCTTAAACTATCAATTACCAAAATTTTTTGTTATTGATGGTTGTTGGGTATCCTGTTACTTTTGACAGAAAGTATTGCTAAATCCATATACATTTATACTACATTGTTGTTAAGAATATACAGTTTTAGAAATCACCAACGGGCACGATGGTTGCTAAAAAATTGCAAGGTGAAATCCTTTCCCTGTATTCTTTTTCAAAAATGTCTTACTTCAGCGTTAAACGGAATTGAAGCCTTTAATATACGTTAGTAAGGTTGTGCGAGGATGGTTTGAAAAGTCAATGCAAAAAAAGTGGCATCAGTGTGTACGTGTCGAGTTGTTTAAGCGGTTAAAAAACCATTGTTGTCATGTGACATTGTTTCCTAAATTCGACGTCTGCACGCTTTTGTGGTTGTTTTCAGAATGTATGATTTCTTATGTAGCAGGGTGTCGCAGGATTAATCGTTCAACGGAAATTAAGCAGGTTCTAAATTTGAAAATGTACAGACTTGTTTTGTTTGAGGGGGCGAACTTTTAGAAAGTACTGGCACATTTTTTTAACTTCTAGTCTGTTCCAAAGATGCTCGATCCAATTTGAATTAAGGAGGAGAATTAAGGGGCCATATTATTCTTGCAATATTATTGGTAACAATGACGTCGTTCACGATTACAAAAATTCTTCAAATATTTCGTGTAAATGGTACAACGATTGAGTCCCTGTACCCCTATGCATTCATATATTGATTTCTCGAAACCACTAGGTCGGTACGATATGCTAGCCCAAGCTGTAACACTCCCATCCCCGTGGCACACGTGGAGCCATATTTCTTTCAAGAGATCTTTCTCCACGCCTCCTCCACACTAAAACTTTACTATGATGCAGAATGTATCTGGATTCATCAGAGAAAAGGCATCTTCCTCAATCACGAGCTTCCCACGGTAAGTGATTTGCAGCCCACTGCCTCCTAGCGATCTTGTGTTGCCTCGTGAATAGCGGCCATATGGGTCTTTTTCCAACCCTCCAGCCAAATTCGTGCAGCCTTCTTCTAACTGCCGGATTAGATACAACCACTCCTGTACTTCTCGTTTCTTAATGTCCTAAATGACTGACCTAGAGTCTTAAATGCTCATCTTGTGCAGTTGTTCTCCCCAGACGACTTCCCTTATGACTAATTCTTACACTGCCACTTCTACCGAATCGTATTACCACTCTGTTAATGACACTGGTGGATTCTAACCATATCTTTGTTAGAATATTAATTTTGTGTTAATTTTAAAGCATTGTTCATAATATCTTGACTAGACGTGGAATTCTTGGTACTTCAAGTAATTCATATATAGTTTTCACTCAGCATCAAACAGATATGAACTAATGTCGAAAAGTCAATACTAAATTTTCATTTTAGGTGAAATATTCTAACAACTAAAAAAATAATAATTTATGTTAGATTTTATGCAAGAATAAGTTAAAATTTGATATGTTAAGCATTGCCAAATACTTATAAAAACGCAAACTAAAAAAAAAAATTTTAGTCCGGCGGAAATAAATTCGTCAAATCTCAACATTTTAGCCTAAAATTAGGTTAAAATGTAGGAACTAACATAGAATTACTTATAAAATGTACCAATATTACTTCGTCCTGAATGTAACTTCCAACCGACCTTTTATATCTTTATTGTTTGTTAACTTAATATCATTTGAACTTATTTCGTCATTTTAATTCAGCGAGCTATTTAGTTTAGTCATCTTTAATAAATGATTGACGATCTACCTTTTGTATAGCCGCTTAATTTTATTGCAATAATGTCGTGTAAATAACTTATAGTATACAGATGCGTATATAACAATGTTATACAACGCTAGTCCCCTCTAAATAATCTTGATAAATTCCAATTTAAATCAATTTGAACTTCGCATCCCGTAATACTAATAACATGTCGCACCATCGTGCCTATCCATCTATGTGCATCAGACAACTCAGATCACCGCGTCAATATAATTGATGAACACGCTCTACTTGTTCCCAATAAAAATCTCCACAGCAAAGAGCCACCGTACGTAGCGTCGCGTTCTGCAGCTCGCGCAAAGTATTCGTCCCCAAAGGATGTCCCTGTGCGCCCGTAAAATGCAATATATCCGATGTAGTTGCTTTGTCTGAGAACTTTTAAGCCAGCTCTCACCATCGTCGAACGTAATTGAGACGCTAAAATTGAATTTTTTCCTTGCAGTGATGTACCACCTACAGCCCCCGTGAGTGCAGGCTCGCCTGTCCGCTGCGCACAATCCAGGGTCAGCATGGACAGTCCGAAGAAATCGCCCCAACACAGCCCCGCATCTGCTGACAGGTCAACGTTAAAGGTATGCGTGAAATTCATTTTACCGTACTGGGCTATTGCGATTCGAAATAGGTTATTATTGAACAGATTCTTGAGATGAATGGAATAGAAAAGTTGCAAACTAATTTATTTTGAGCATTTTTTTTTAAATTTCAATTAAACATTCAAAAGCATTGAAAGTAAAGTCGATCTTAAAATAAGGATGAAGAAGAAAAATTTGCCGTGTTTCCATACTTTATGAAAAGTCAACTTTATGAAAAGTAAAAAATACACAGTGCCTTATGATATATCTGTACAATCCAGAAGGCAATTTTTTTTCAAAAATCTAACGAAAATTTAAAACGTGACTCCCGTAATAAATCAATTAAACAGTTGCGATCTCGTCGAAAAATGCTAAATAAGGTAATTTTTACGTTATTTCCTGAAATTTGATTTTTTCTACAATTCTTCCTGTTAAAGTATTCATTATTCCATATCTCCAAGAGGAATCCATAAAAGTAAGAAATGGCAGGTTATCTTTGATAAAAGAATTTTTAAATAATAAGTCCCCGATAATACCATTTGACATTTTAGAAGGGAAGACGATTTCTGTAAAAAACTATCGTCCGACGTAATATTTTGATAGTGTTATTGCTAAATTAAGGCGATGTAACCCTGACAGTTCTTTTTTCAGAGAATTTGAAATGTCTAAGCCATATGCTTGTTCAAATATATTATAATCTTTTTAAATATAAATGTTACATAAATATTCTAAATAATAGTCCTATTCTCAGAAAAAATACTTTCTCTGTGTAAAGATTTGTTCCAACAGAAAAACCCTTCACCGCTCTTGAATCAGTTACGAATTGCTTCAATCAGAAGTAGAAACTGACTTCACCGTTCTTGAATCAGTTCAGAAATAATTCTTCTCTGTCGAAACTATCTTGAAATTGATTCGGAACTAACGCGTGGGAACGCGAGTTTTCGTTGCGCATATTCCGCACGGTTCCACTGTCTATTGAAACGCGCCTTATGCGAGAAAACCCAGTTCATCGCATTGCTTGACAGAAATGTACATGCACATGTTTAGCAACCACGGGACAACATGTGTTCTAATCTTCTTATATTTATTGTGTAGGTTGTATTTATATCCAATTGAGGGATATGATTTACAGCTTTATAAAGTTGAAGAACATAGAATACCTACCTTAAACATACATAGGCAGATTTGTTCTTTAGGACAAGAAACAAGATTCGCTGTCACATGTATGTACCGTTCCCTACATCCACGGGTTGTGAGCAAATAAATCCAATTTTGGAAACCTTGGAACCCTCACTTGAACTTGAAACCCTGGAAACCTCAATTAACAAAATAATAACGTATGCTTCCACTGCCAGAATAAGTTAAAACTAAACGCCTTCCGGGTTCGGACCGTGTCATGGTTAAACGAAAACTCAATAATATAGATTCCTCATCCTTAGATAATTGATATGATGAAAGATTGACAATAACATTGGAAATCTGCTTATTGGAATTTACGGAGGAGTTTCAGTGGTCAGTTTGAAGGTGTTATCAGCTTGTTTAGATATGATCTGTGGAAGAAACGCCAATCGTCGGGGCCCCAAGTCTGCGTGAGTTCGACATGAACTGAGTAGGTTGCTTAGAAAAGGAATGAAGCTCAAACCGGGTTTATTTGATTTGCTCACGCAAAAGAGGCAAGCTAGCTGAGTGATGGATATTGCCTGACGCAGTGGTGGTGATGAGTTTTCGTTTAGCTATGACACATTCCGTACGCGGATTATGTTTAGTTTTAGCTCTCAGCACACTGTAAATAATATAATAATTCAATGATTCGAAATGTGCAAAGATTACCGAAATAATTAAGTAATAAGTTATTGAAACATGTTTCTTTAATTAACGATTATATTTTAACGATCAGCGATATCCTTATTCAAATAATGTGTAAATTGTTACGAATTTACTGATTTTACATAGATTTTTGATTAATACTTTCTGTTTCTTTCCAGGTGCATCTTCCAAATGGCGGCTTTAACGTTGTCAAGTACAGCGACTGCACGGAGATCAAGGACATCATCTCGTTGATTACAGAACGCTTATCCAACAGTGAAAGATTATATAAGAACCTGTATGCTATGCGCCTTATTCACACTACAACGGGAGAGGTATGCGTCGCATCTTATTCCAAATTATTGATTATGATATTTTATTAATGTTATATGCACACATAATAATTATTAAATTGAGTTAATGTGCGTGGATATGAATTAAAGCCGGATGGTAAACGGTATAAAAAAACAAAGCAGAATATGTTAATAATTATTCTTTTAAACAACCAGATGCCAGTTGTCTACAAAGAATTTGAAAGAAAATAACACAAATTTTTATTAAGAAATAGCTTTGCGTTAATATCATACTCTATTTAAAATTTGAACACAAAGAATCTATCTAAGCTGCAGACATATGATAAAGACCGAAACTACTCGAAAACTATAACGTATTGTATAGGGATTATTACCTCCGGATTATATAAGACAATTACTCGACTTGTTGCAAGTTTCCGCAGTTCACTATGAATCTTTACGCTACTTACCGGATAATGGACTTAGATCACCACTGCTATCAGACGTGAAAGAAAAGCTTACCTCGATTACCGAAATTCTAAGAGTATTTGAGCTGATCTAAAAGATTTAAATATTATTTCAACTCCCTCTAGAAATATTAACTTAACCCCACATTTATGCAACGCTGATGACATCAATAACTTCTTCCTATTCACTACCTCAAACAATACTCTAGACCCTGATATCTAGAATTTTCACTTTAACAGTAACATTAATTTTCATTTATCATTTCATAATGTTTTTGAGGATGACATTCACTCCGTTATCGACAAAATTACCTCAAAGTCTGTTGGTTGTGTCGGAATTGGGGTGGAACTTATTAAGCTTTGTTGTCCTTATCTGCCTCCTTTCATTGCTCACATATTTAGCGAATAGCTACTTCCCTAGTGTTTAGGTAAAAAAATTTCGTGTCGTACCGCTTCCAAAAAAAGAACAATCCGGCTACTTTTATGGATTTACCTCCAATTAGCAATTTGTGTGTTATATCCAAGATTTTTGAAAAGTTGTTGGAGATGCAGATACGTCGTTACATTAATATTACAAACGTTTTACCCGCGCATTAATTTGGTTTTAGACAAAACTACAGTTGTGCTTCAGCTTTAACAGCTCAGACATCTTTGCTGCCACTGATTAAGCGAAGTTGACCTGTTTAATTTTGCTAGATTTTTGTCGTGCATTCGACACCGTAAATCATCAGCTACTATTACAAATTCTTCAATTAGTCGGTTTCACCTATAAAGCGTTGCTCCTTATCAAAAATTATTTATCTTTTCGTAGTCAAGAAGTAATAGTGCCAAACAAAATTTCGAACACGCTTCCTGCGCAGATTGGTGTTCCACAAGGGTCACTTTTATTCACTTTGTACTCGTTAAAGTTACAAACTTATCTTAAATACTGTAATTACCACTGCGTCGCAGATGATGCACAAATTTGGGGTCTGCCAATGCTATTATTAATTCTGATCTTGCCAACATCATGAAATTCGCTAATTGACATTTTTAAAATAAAAATAATAAATATTAATGTTAATAAAACGTCCGTTATTATCTTTGGCAAAAAAATGATATTGAGTTTGCCTCGAACAATTTATCAAACAATATCAATGGAGCTATTCTACCAATTAGCGTCTGTGCAAGAAATCTGGGATTACATATGGACCGTGATCTTAGGTTTAATGGCCACATCACACGGCGTATTCGTGCTGCGTATAACAATTTAAAGAAGTTGTATTGCAATAGAAATTCGTATCTACTAAAAAGATGTTATGCGATGCTCTGGTTTTATCTCACTCTAATTACTGTGACGTAGTGTATGGTCCTTGTATTGGTGTCCTACTTCTCGTAGAATTCAGAGAGTTCAGAATTCTTCCATTCGTTTTGTTTATGGTCTGAGAAGATTTCAACATGTTTCGCGTAAGCTTCCAACTTTGGGATGGTTAAACATGGAGAATCGCCGCCGGTTTCATTTGTTAGTGCGTCAAATGAAGATTTTCAGTGCCCCAACAGCGGCTATTTTGTTTATTAACAAAGGCAGCCAAATCGAATATGCCTCATAGCTCATGATGATTTTTTGCCAAAAATTTGAGTTGTCTATACCTGACTAATCCAACTTCGCCGTCATGTACCTCTGTGTCAACTGAATTTTATGCGATAATTTTTAACGGACATTATGGAGGCATTCTGAATTCCTGTGCACGGCGACGATAAACAATGTCCGGATGTTCACGAACTTACTGCATCGATAAAAGCAAACTCGACCTGGAACATAAAACGCACACTCTGAAAACATTATTTGATACTAAATTTTCCAACAACTTCCAAACGTAACGTTGTGGGTAATTTAGTAGATAGATATTTTTATTTTCCAGAAAACCAAAATCGTGAAAGAAATACTTAAAAGATGAATACAAGTATTGACTGTACTTTCCACGTACTTACAACAGCAAAGTGAAGAAAAACCAAGCAACGGCCTTGAAATTTTAACTCACACCATATTATTACTCCGTTACTTAAAAATTGTCACAAAACCTTAAAATTTCAAAGACGCGCGTAAACCAATTTAAATCAATGAACAATCGCTTTTCTCAGGAAATAGGTACCTTTGATTTTGATAGAATAAAAATTGTAAAGAAAAAAGTATAACAGATTATTTAAATAAATGTTCTGCATCAGAAACTGGATTATCTTAATTAGGTATGCTTCTGATTTATTCCAGATACATTGGTTACATCAAGACATGACGATGAATCAAGTTCAAGAGAAGTACATCAAGAAACAGTCACTGCTGGAGTGGCGATTCGAACTAAGGGTCAGATACTTGCCAAATAGCCTTCACGATCTCTACGAAAAAGACAGGATCACATTCTTCTATTTTTTCGATCAAGTAAGTTATAAAACCAACTAGTTCTTGTAAATAGCTTATTAGCTGTCAACGGTTGTTGGTGTACATGTAACTTCTGTTTTTTTAGCAAATTTCAAAACGAAAAATCTTATATTCCCCTAGGTACGAATAGATTACCATAACAGTTCGATAATCATCGATCAGGACATAGCGATACAGCTATGCTGTTTGGAAATTAGGTATTTCTTCAAAGAATTAGGACAGCACGCCATCGATAAAAAATCGAATATAGAGTATCTGGAACGGGAGGTGGGGATGAATAAATTTCTCCCGCGTAGCGTCCTCGAAAGCATCAAACCGAAAACGCTCCGTAAATGTATCCAATCACACTTCAAGAAGTTCAGCAGCTACAACGAGGTCGAGTGTATGTTCCAATTTTTTCAAATACTCAAGATGTACTTCAAGTACGACGAAGAACGCTTCAAGGTGGATTTGGGCAGCAGCTGGTCGATACCGGTCGAATTGCTGATCGGTCCCGAGCTCGGCATCTCCTATTCGAGTATTCAGGTGCAGAGCGCCAAAATAGCGGATTTTTCGGATATCCAAGCCATACAAACGCTAGTCAGTGATTGCGACGATCACCCAAAGGCGACGCTACAGTTGCGAGTGGCGGGCGCCCAGGAAATCCTCTTTATTACCTGCGCGAACTTGGACGTCGCCGAGAGCCTCGCAGATCTGATTGACGGTTATTGTAGACTGAATTCCGGATCCCTAACGTCGATTTGGAACCGAAAAGGTAAGGCGTGACCACCATGATTGATCATATATTATTGAAGTTTTAGTTGCATATTAATACCACGATTAATATTTATGTGGACAGACGCATACAATAGAAAGATTTACGATGATTGTTTAGACAAATAGAAGAGGGCGGTTAGAATAATTACACGCCGCTTGCTATTCAGGGAATCGAACGTAATGACACTGCCGAAATTGGGCACACTGAGAATTAGTATGCAAGAGGTTTGCCAACGGGATATTATTTATGTATCTTGTAATCTGTCGCGTTATGTATGCAGCATTGGATTTAAAAAGGCGGAAGCCCTCTTATTTAGCATTTAGTTTAACCGCATGCAGTTGCGATATTTAACTAGCGCTATTTTTGGTAATATTTTCTTATGTTGCCTTTTAATAGGCGGTGGTAGTAGAAGAACATCCAGTAGAATAAATTCACACCACAATGTTATTTCGGGATAATTTCTTCCATTTTTTTACACATTTAATCTAGCGTCTTTCTAATATATTTGGACCATCTAAAAAATGGTCTTTTATAATCTCATCAAAACGTGCGTTTGTTTCGGTTATCACCTTCTCATTTGTCCTCTCTTTCAACCGAGCCACTTTTTCAAGTTTGAGAACAAAAAGTAATCATACGGAGCCAAATCTGATGAGTGTGATGGATAGGGCAGCAGTTCGTAATCCAATTCGACCAATTTAGCGGCTGCAATAGCGAATGAATGAGTGGATGTGTTATTTTGATGGAACAGTACCTTCTTTTTTTAATTCGATATCGAAACGTGCCAGAAAATCAGCGTATTTATTAGTTATTCAACTTCCCTTCTCTAATTAATCAGTAAAGATTACGCCTTGGGAGTCCCAAAAAATCGTGACCATATTGGCTGAAAAAAACGCTTTTCGTCTTCTTCGGAGCACGTTCATCAGAAGATTGTGATTTTGGGGCAGATGTATTCGTGTTTCATTCACGGTGACATATTGACGAATCAATTCTCTTGAATCACATTCGAACTTAGCCAAACAGCCATTTGAAAGTATACCATTTTTTCAAACATGATGTAAGCCACAGTTAGCACAGTAACTCATGTAAACCACCCCAAAGGCGAAACTAACTGAGCGAGTATGTGCTGCTTACCGTGATTAACTGCTTCCCGCTCAGTTGAGTTACCGACCTAACTGTGGCCTACTACCTTTCCGTCTCCTGAAGAAGCCCCGTGTGATTGTAGGCGAAACGTCGAGTTTTCGATTAACCATGACACGATCCGTACACGGAACACATATCCTTTATTGGCAGAATACATGGCACGATCACTAAAATCAGAGCTAATCTCTCAAACCTCCAATGATTTTGTTGCGCCCGTTGCTCTTGCATGTAACTTACCTTTAATTACTCATGCAGATGTTAACTTTCGGTTTCTCTTTGAAAATTCATATTAATTCTTTTACAAACAGCATTTCGTTTTGCGAGTAAACACCACTAAATGAACTTCAGTAAGAGTTGTGGCTGGTTGATATGCTTCCATGTATCAACGGTGCATGTAGACCACCTAAATTTGAACCGATTCTATTGATAGCACTTCTCGTACATCGTAACATCTTAATAAATTTCAATTTTTGTTGATGTTAATGTGATGGGCAGTCTTTTTTTAACGCATAACCTGTGAACAAACAAAAAATCAATCAACGTATCTTACATCAATTAATTTTGTTAGTTCTTTATAGACATTCCTTTTGTAACACTAAATACGAATCTAAAATCTACAATTTTGATATATCTGTGTTGCAACAATGCATCATTAATGACAATAAAACAGAGAATTACAACCGTGATCAAGCAATTAACATATTTTAGTATCAATTCTATATTATTGCGTATGCAGAAAGCTCGAAAGACGTTGAAGTTCTTGTAATAATAAACGATGAAGTTATTAAAACGTACAAAAGTTTCACAAACGCACGTGTTGATTGCACACATATTGGTAGGTATGATGCAAGAAGTTACATCATATTTTGTAATTAAGCTGTGTTTACTAGGAATACATGCATAAAACAACAATGGGAACCATCCTCTGTTTATAGTTGCGTAATTTTAATTGAATAACAAATGCGTATAATAAAAAATATCAATTACGGTTTTCTTAAGCCAAATTTTGCATTGTTTCTTCTATTTGAGGTTTAAAAAATGATGCAAATTACATGAAATTAATTCATGGTAATGTAAAACGTTACAATAACAATAAGACAATAATTTTCAGCACTGTCCACTAACTCCCCCAAAATATTATTTGTCTCCTGCTGGATAGCCAATACCTGAGGCATTAATTCATTGTTGTAGATAATGGTATTGCATAAACCGTTAACGGTAATAACTAGAGGTGTCAAAGGCAGGTGAAATTATTACTTTTTTGCAGCGACTAGACTCGACTCTCGGGGAAACCAGTAGACAACATGAACCCTTTCTTATGATACGAATAGACATGAGTCTGTCTAGTCGCTGCAAAAAAGTAATAATTTCACCTGCCTTGATCATCTCTAGTAATTACTCTTCCTTTTCCAATATTTCGTAGTTCTGCTCTATATGCCTGCATACCTTCATATTCCTCTTTTTGAGGGATTAACCTACTGCTGCTAATGCATATATCAAAATTGCAATATAATGTTTATTTTAATCTAACAAAACTGAAAAACACAATTATTAACAAAGAAATCGTTAAGCAACTAAGGAAATCCAAATTTGAATCTAGAAGCGGTTTGTGTTAGTCAATGAGCGTACGGCGTTGTTTGTAGCTATTTTACAGTGCTGCACCGCGGCGCTTAGCTGAATGCCATCAACGTTACGCTGCGCAAACAAGTATACTGATGGTTTGCCATTCGACAGTAGAAAAGTGATGAATGAAAAACCACTATTATAAGTTCATTTTGCTTCAGGCAAAATGTCTAGCTATATGGTTCCCTTACTCACCATGTAATATTGACGTCGGCTAACAACGAGATGCCAAAGGCTGATCCACATTTAAATATTCAAAAAATTTACTACAATTATATTTACTTTTAGTGAACGCACTAGGGAACAATTGGCAAAAAAAGTAACTAGGCATTTTTTAGATTCTGGAATAGTAATTAATTACTGCAATTTTGCATTCTTAAGATGCGTTTCGAAATTTTTTTCTGATAATCAAATTACGAATTGTTGGAATAGTGGATAAAGGGGCTTTATTCCTTCGTTTTAAACAACGATGTGTTGTAGCATTCGAGATTACTACAAATTATATCCATTAACTGAAATTATCCAATACTTTTGCATAAAGAAATATTAGGTCATTTTTTAAGGAAATAATAGCAAGCCTGATATAAATTCAAAATTATTGAAATTAAGTTTTTAACAACAAAATAATAGTTAATGCCCCCATATCCCCCTTTGTTAATTATAAAATGTATTGGCTGGTCATGAGTGGAGATGGTGATTTTTGTTGGCACGCAGCGGCGCAGACCGTACAAGGTCGGCCTGCGGAGTACGTACTAATATTACACATAAAAAGGAAGTCAATGTTGTTGACTGTATTGTAAAATGGGTGTGGTAAAAATTTAATTTACAAAGGAGGCATGAAGTTAAGAAATATGTATGTACTTATATGCAATTAGTATGCAAAGTTGATGTATGTATGCTGGTCCCTCTCACAGAAAAGAGTAAGATAAAAAAATTACATGTGCTTATGTTTCTCTATTGACGACTGGATGCAGGCGAAAGTATACCATACCGTAAAGAATTTAGATAAAATTGCAACATTAATATTGCTTCCATTGTGGATTCATTTAGCCGTCTACGATGTGATGATAATACGTGCTTGTATTTGGAAAATGACCATTCTACATCTAGTGAAGTAATATTTGCGTAACTAAAATTGTTCATCTTTCTGCGGATCCGGCTTTTTATTGAGAAGTGTTGTAAATTTCTGTGATACGTGCTGTCCAGGGCCGTTTTCATTGAGAGTGTTAAGTGCTTCCGATAAGGGTAATGCACTATTTTGGAATTTTCCAAGAGACTCTCCAACAACACAGTACTTTTCGCAAATTTCCGCTATATCTGCTTCAATTTGATGATCCGAAAACAGTTTTTGGCCTATTTTAATAGCTTCAGAATCTTGTGGTCTCAATGTCGAAATAAAAGATTTGATACTCTGAAAATGTTTACAGTAATACGATACTGCTGTAAGCCAGGTACTCCATCTGGTTAATACAGGTTCAGGGGGTTGTGGAATTCCTAGATAGAAGTTCTTGAATTGGCGAATCCGTTTAGGGTATTTGAAAAACAGCTTCTTTGTATTAGCTATGAGTTGGTCTATTCTTCGATAGCTGAGTCTGATGGTATCTGCAACTATATGAAACGCATGTAGTAAACATGTTACGTGAAGGAGCTGCAGAAAATCTGTTTTTAATAATCTACCAACTTTAATCATAGATGCAGCTCCATCAATGACAAATATGTTTAATTGCCTTCGCTGTACACCAACTAAATTAAGAGCATCCTTTATCACTTGCACTGTAATTTCGTTTGCTGCACAAAAGAAATGGTATCGACGGTCCATCAAAGTTTAGAGTACGCACTATAACATGTATTACACTGTCTTTGTTAGCGTTTGTTGTTTCGTCCACGTTTATCCATATTTTCTCAGTTTTAATAATATCCTGTACGGCATTTCTAACTTGTAATATTACGCGCGGAAAATGCCATCGCAGTTGATTTCTGCTCGGTAATTTCCAAGCAGGAACATATTTTCCGCAAAATGATCGCATTGCCTCTTGCTTCATAATGGTTTGTGGGATATTACAAATACTTAACATGAGTATAAAATCTGTCACGAAAATCCGGTATAGTACATAATTTTTTACATTTTTCTTGTGTTTGGCTGATTCCGGGTGCCGTTTGCAGAGTTGTTCCTTGTAAACCATAAGGATCACATTACAAACATCACGTTTTACGGAACCGCTATGATATTTTAAAAACAAATACCAATGTATGTATTTTTTGATCTCGTGTATTCCATGCAATTTGTGTTGTCACACCCTGCAATTGAAAGTTTTCAATTTTCGAACACCTCTCGCATCTCAGTTTCTATGGAAGTTACTTAAAAAGTAAAAATAGGGTATTATCCAGTTTTATATAAAATCCAATGGCGCACTTAGCTTGTTCCTACGTGCAATAGTTTCTGAGTTATAGACCAAACTTATGATTTTTTAAATAGAACAACCTGTAGATTATTTTTTGAATTAATTAAACATAATTTAAGGATTTCAAAAATATTTAGTTGTTTACTTTTGTTTTGATAAACAAGCTAAAAATTTATTATTTTTAAGAATTCAATACATGTGTAACGGTACTCTTTGGGTGTTTATTTATTTACAATGATCGTTTAGGAGAACTGTAAAAAGTGTCACATGCTGAAATGTTGTATACAACATTTATCCACAATGATCGTTTAGAAGAACTGTAAAAAATATCACATGCTGAAATGTTGTACACAACGCGATAAGTTTCTGCTCCGACGGGTGAAGTATCTAAAGCGCTACCATTAGGGTAATTTCTCATATTTGGGGATTGTTTTCGTTCATATTAGCTATCAAGAAAGAAGGCAGCCCTTTCTAGACATTTTTGCTCGTTTGTAAAAAAAAAACCGTTCAACGCAGCTGTTTTATTCAGCCGTGCAACATTTATTTTAAATTTCAAATAGTTCTACATTTGTACCCCGGAGATGCCGAGCATCGAGTAACATTTTGCCCATGGTATCTGCTACAAATCCAAACCAACGAATCTTTTGGAAAACTTATCTGGTCTGACGAATGTTATTTCTCAACTGCAGCAATTTTTAATCGTCACAATACAAGACGTTGCTCAATAGAAAATCACCATTTGATATTTGAAAGGGCGCAATAAGAACGCTTCGGGGTTTGGTGCTTTATTTTGAATGAACGCATTATTTACAGAATGTATGAAGGGGGAGTTGCAGTACATAGGTACCTACAAATTCTTGAGGAAGTTATTCCTGAATTCCTAGAAAACTTTCCATTGGCCTATTACAATTCCATTTATCTCCACTAAGACATTTCTTGACAATAACTTTCCTTACAGATGGATAGGTACAAGCATACCTGTGGGTGGCCTTCGCGAACTCGCGACCTTTCCCTATTCGTCCCTATTAGATTTCTTTTCGATGGGATTTTATGCAAAATGAAATACATAAAACACGCCATGATTCCATAGCGGAACTTCGTGAGACAGTTTAATTGCTTTGGCCTTTCAAGCTCTCCATACGAAACCCATGGCTATTTTAAATGCGATTAGAAGAATGACAAAAATACACCAGTAGTGTATTCGAGAGAACGGGCGTCATTTTCAAAACTTATTTTAAACTCTTAGTTCCTTGTAGTTTAAGTATATTTTTATACTTGTTAGTATTGTTACTGTTACAAATTGAGTAAAATATAAAAAATATCAAATTTTTAGCGTGTTTGTCAAAATAAAAATAAACAATTATATATTTTTGAAATCCCCAAATTATGCTTAATCGACACAAAAAATAATATACAGGATGTTCCATTTAAAAAATCATAAATTTGAAACAAACTGGATAATATCAAAAAAATTGGTTAATACTCCATTTCTACTTTTTCAGTAACTTCCATAGCAACTGAGATACGAGAGGTGCTCGAAAATAAAAAATTTTCAATATCAGCCTGTATCTCAAAAACTAAGGGGCTAGGAAAATCTTTTGTTTCGTAAAAAAAGTAGGACAGCACCGTCACGAAAACAGTAATTCTTTATTTTTATTAATAATTTAGTTACCCTGCCAAAGTACCTAAAATGGGACACCTGTATAAGGTGGACCAAATTCGATACTTTTAATAGGGAACTTATATTTCTAAAGGAATTAGACAAAAACTGACCTAAGCTTCTGGAGCTCGATTTTAAAGAGAAATCGATTGGTGAAATCCCTATTTTTATACCTTCCTTAATATAAGAGATACAGAGCGTTTACTTAAAATGTGCAATTTTCAAAAACCCTTGTAACTTTTTTATTTATGAAAATGCTGGATCTATATAAAAACTATATTAGGGCGCTTTTTGACGCAGAATCCTATGCTTTAACTTTTTCTTTTTTTAAACTCCTATTTTTTGAGATATTATCAAGACTTGTGTTTTTTATATGGAACACCCTATATATTACACTATTGAAAAGCATATAAAATTACCTTTAGAATGATATAACACACTTGATATTTTATTTAAACAATTTTTAAATTATTTGTTTTTCTTCATTTCACATTATTTTAAGATGGCTATGGATGGTAACTAAGCAATATATTATTTTATAATGTCTAAATGTTCTGAAATGTCAGTAATATTACTGGTGCTTTCATTATCTAAGAATTCCAAAATGTATGAAAACTATGAAAAATACGACATGTTAAAGTGTTTTATAGAAGCAGGTGAAAGTAAGGAAGCTGCGTGTAACATTTACTATGAGCAATATCCTGAAAGACAACAAGCGTTCAGAAACATGTTCTCAAAGTTAAAGACAAATTTAATAATAATTAAACTATCCATAGCCATCTTAAAATAATGTGAAATGAAGAAAACAAATAATTTAAAAATTGTTTAAATAAAATATCAAGTGTGTTATATCATTCTAAAGATAATTTTATATGCTTTTCAATAGTGTAAAAATATATAGGGTGTTCCATATAAAAAACACAAGTCTTGATAATATCTCAAAAAATAGGAGTTAAAAAAAAGAAAAAATTAGAGCATAGGATTCTACGTCAAAAAGCGCCCTAATATAGTTTTTATATAAATCAAGCATTTTCACAAATAAAAAAGTTACAAGGGTTTTTAAAAATTGCACATTTTAAGAAAACGCTCTGTATCTCTTATATTAAGGAAGATATAGAAATAGGGATTTCACCAATCGATTTCTCTTTAAAATCGAGCTCCAGAAGCTTCGCTCAATTTTGGTCTAACTCCTTTAGAAATATAAGTTCCCTATTAAAAGTATCGAATTTGACCCACCTTGTACAGATATGCGTATTTATACGTATACGATTTAAAATGTTTATTAAATCTACACAGATAAACAATTTATTCACTTAATACTTTTTTACAAGCCACCGTCTGGAAACAGTTTCCCTGTCCATGCAAAGGTTAGTAATATTTCAGGAAAAACATGTTTAAAAGCCGCACACGCTATACCATTTAACACTAATCCCTCTTCTAAAAAGTTTACGACTATGTAATCTAATCTGACGTTTACTCATGACGACATGAATGAAGTATATCTCACATTACACGTTTTATTTTACCGCAACCATGGTAGAGAGTTATACACAATAGTACTGTATTCGTACAAACACGTATTAGTTATGTTATGCGTAATGACAGTAGAAGATTACTCATTTCCGATTAATTATGTAGAATCCAACTCCGGAAAGCTAATGGGCACTCGGAAGGACAATCTGGACAACACCCACGGTACGCTGTTGTCCGAAGATTACGCCGAAATCGTTGACGACGAAGGAGATTACTCGACTCCGGCAAGTAAGTACATGCTTTTTGATATTGCATAATATTTGCTATTTTGTGCTGCGTGATTTGTAAAATAAAATTTAAGTGAAGAAGTGTAACGGGTTGTTTTAACACGTTAAAATATATTAAACGATACCCGGAAAAATTAGTTGTCGCTTAAAATACATTTATGCAGAACTTTTTTATTCATCCATCGCGTTTCTAGAAATCGTGGAAGAGAATTTTATCGACTTCTTTGGAAATCATTTTTGTATACGCATTCAATGATATATTCTCCGTGGCGCCAAATAGCGTATTCCGTATCAATATTGATAATATTGATTTAATCCCTGGAATACATTTTTGCTTGATAGTGATATAACTAAGTATTATAACAGGACAGTAACAGGGTACGGCGTGACAAAAGTATTTCAAAAAATAAGCAGAATAGAAAATCAAAATTTTGCTAACGTAGGTAGATATTCGGTTATACAAAGATTATTTAAAATATTTTTAAATACATATTATTACTACGTTATGCCCGAAGTAGATGTTAACTTTCTAATTTTTTATTATTTTACCACATTTGGATTCCCCTTGAAATTCTGAAATAATATTTTGTACAATTACCTACAGCCTAATTTTATCATTTTTCAAAAAATTATATTTTTTCTAAAAATAATGGCATTTGCACTATTAACTTTAATTAATTGCTTATAATAAACTTTACTAGTTATGAAAGAGTTGTTTCGTTAAACTAATGTAGAAAGTCAGTATCATTAGTAGCTGTGTTTGTAGATTAAAAATGCTTTAGAAGCTGTTTAAATTTATGAATCAAATTAAATTTGCAAAAATCGACTTTTTCAAATAAATGTAATTTTCAATTCTACGGAAAAATTCATATGCAATACGCTATGCCGAAAACGTGTCGTTATTGTACTGTATCTAATCTTTACAAATATCATTCATATAAAAGTATGAATCTAAATTATAAATTCTTTACAATATCCTCTTTGGATGTTCTTCGGTTCGATTTTTTTCTTTATTTTCAAAATGTTTTCATATTATTTATAACTTATACACTTTTAATACTTGCTTTAAATCAATTTATAAATTCTTTGCTTCTTTTTGTTTTACTTTATGTTACTTTTTGACTCCACAAAGACACCATATTCAGACGTTTGATCTTTGGACGGTTGTATATCTTGTTACAAAAGACATTACGAATGTTCATAACTTGACTCGAATGTTGCTGATGTGTTGAGTAGTTTTATGTGTTGTGTCCAGTACCCCATCATAATATCTTAAGTCTAGTTGATAATTCACTGGCAAAATAATTTTGTGTGTCAGCAAATTATAAATCTTTAAATTACTGGTTTACAAACAGCCAACCAAGTTGTTTTGTAATCTTTTATACTTCTTTTCTGCTTCTCGCCAGCCTGCTTTTCATAGGTGGGATATTGATGACCTTCGTTAAATAACGTTTCCCTGTTGATCCCACTTTTCCTTATTATCTCATCTGACGAGATTGAAGAAAGTTGTTTACAATGGGTTCCCTTGACACGGTCCTTTATCTATTTTAACGTTTTTGCTCACTGTTCCTTTGAAGGTTATTTGTACTTCACTCTGTAATTTTTATAAATGTTATTAATTTTTATTGTATCTTATGACTGTTTAAAGTATTTCCTGAAACCCTAACTGGCTTTCCGTATATTAATCAATCCTACGTTTAAGTAACGTTGCTACTGCTTGGTATGTGATGTCAAGTAGTGCCATGGCCCTATAATGTTTACAATCTATTTTGTCCTCTTTTTTTGTAAATTGATGGGATAATTATTTTACTCGAATTCGTTGGCACAATTTTTGTCTTCCAGATTTCTTTTATTAGTTCTGCTATCTGCGTCCTCCCTTGCTTCAGGTTTTCTGTTAGTATTTTATTGTTCCCTCGTGCTTTTGTAGTTTTTCAAATTTTTTTTGGGCTACCTTATCTTCATTTACTGTTGTTATTTCTTCTGATAGCTGATTTTCTACTCCTTCCGTCAAGCTTTTTTCGAAGTGTTCTTTCCATCGTTCTGGTATCATCTCTTCATTGCCAAATGAGGTGCCGGCGTACTTTTAGTGTAGGGTGGCAACCTTGGATATAATTTCCTTATGGTTCTAACGTCATATAATATATTTTACTCTCATTCTTTGGTTATTATATTCTTGTTTATTTTTGTCAGAGTTGTTTTATCACATGTTTTTCTTTAAGTTTCTCATTATGCTTATCTTATTATCATATTCTTTGTTCCGCCATTTTTTTCTTTTCTGCCTTTCTTTTTGTGTTATATTTCTTATCGTGGACGTTATTCAACATTCTTCTACCAGGTGTGTCGGTAATTCTTTTCCGGTTTTTTCGCTAAAGAAAACACGTTACTTAGAATGGATAGTTAAAATTTATTTATTCAAAGTATTGGCCATTTGATTCTATACATTTTGTCCATCTCTCAGGCAATTTATGAATGCCATTCCAAAAGAACAGTTCCTCCTTTGAGCTAAACCATTCATCGAGCCATTTTTTAACTTCTTCGAAATCGGCGAAGTGCTGCTCTGCAAGCGCGTGCCCCATCGATGCGAAAAGGTGGTAGTCGGATGGAGCCAGGTCTGGAGAGTACGGCGGGTGCGATAAAACTTCCCATCCAAGTGATTTCAACATTTCTTTGACTGGTTTTGCTGTATGAGACGGCGCGTTGTCATGTTGCAAAATCACTTTATCATGTCTTTCAGCGTATTGTGGACGTTTTTCGATCAATGCACAGTTCAAATTGATCATTTGTTGTCGGTAGCGATCACTATTAACTGTTTCTCCCGGTTTCAACAGTTCATAATATACGACACCAATCTGGTCCCACCAGACACAGAGCATGGTCTTGCGACCAAAGCGATTTGGCCTTGCAGTCGATGGGCCAGCTTCGCCAGGTGATAACCATGATTTTTTTCGCTTGGGATTTTCGAAATAAATCCATTTTTCATCACCCGTTACTATTCGATGCAGAAATGACTTCCTTTCATACCTTTGAAGCAGAATTTCACTAACGATTTTTCGATTTTCCATTTGTCTGTCATTCAATTCATGTGGCACCCATCTCCCCATCTTTTGGATCTTTCCCATAGCTTGTAATCGTTCACAAATTGCTACTCGGCCCACATTCAACTTTTCTGCTAATTGTTTTTGAGTTTGTGTTGAGTCTTCATCCAATAGCTCCTGCAATTCCGCGTCTTCAAACGTTTTCGGCCTACCAGGACGTTCTTTATCTTGAACGTTGAAATCACCACATTTGAATTGTCGAAACCACGTTTCACATGTTCTTATGGTTGGAGCATGCTCACCGTAAGTCTCTACTAGCAAACGATGACTTTCAGCGGCTTTTTTCTTTTGATGAAACAAGAAAAGTAATGCGTGCCGCAAATGCACGTTTTCAGGCACAAAACTCGACATTTTCAAAAAATTATAAATCTATAACGCTGTTATTTTGGCGGAACGTAACTTGTGTAGTTTTAAGGTTAATGTCAGTAGAATAAAATTACATATGTATCAAATCATAACATTTCATACTTATGGCCAGTGACATCTGCCGGAAAAACCGGAAAGGAATTACCGACACACCTGGTATATATTTCCATCTTTTAATTTTTATTAATTACAGTTTAATACGTTTTGTACATTGTCTATAGAAAAGAGAGTAAAATACGTTGTTCTAGTATCCTTTACAAAACATTTTAATAACTAAAACTATGACCAACTTTATTGTTGCAATTCACTAGAAAACATGTAAAGTTAAAAATATTGTTCGTCTATGCGAGCCAAGAATTCTAAAGTTATCCCGGACAGACTCTCCGTCTTCTTCAAAAAGCGGTAAATTTAGCAATGATGTCTTCGGATTCCATTTAAAATTATATTTCAAGAGGGTATTTGCCAAAAGCCATCAGCTGCTTTTATTGGTAGGCTAGTTTATCGGTAATTTCAAAAAAGTAATTCTCAGAGAAACGTTTAATCAATTTTCCACGAAAGTGTCTTAACAGGGACACTTCCTTTATTAGAAACGTAACGTTGGAAATCAAATTAGAAACTCTACTTCATAGTATTAAATCTACCCCCATCAATTGAAATCGAATCCTATTTTATATTGCATCCCACAGAGTTGAGAATCCTGCACCCCTCTTAGAATTCTTGATATTTACCTCTATTTTTGTTACATTACAGCAAGAAATTACGAACTGAACCGCTCGCAGATCGAACTGACTGACGTGTTAGGAGAGGGACAGTTCGGGGACGTCCATAAAGGAACATTGAAGAACAAGGACGGTTCTTTAATTCCGGTGGCTGTGAAAACCTGCAAGGGAGACGCCGACGTCGCTACGACTGAAAAGTTCCTAGAAGAAGCTTGTAAGTACAACTAACATCGATTCCGACATCAAATTGCGTCTATTAAACTTTAATTTTAAGTTCGCCAGAGCTTTGCAAAATAACTTTCGCATCTTGCTAATTCGAAAGCGAAAAGTTTTGGTTGTTCGTTTTTTCTTTTGTATGCAAATAAGGCAGCGCTGAATACACTGATTTTCTATAACTCTTGAAGTTAGCTTCTCGATTTTTGTTTCAGGATAAATGTTAAGAGTTGAATATGCCAAAAAGTTTTTTTAGGTCTGGTTGAGCGTTGTTTCTTAATTATCTAGTAAACATATTTTCGTATCTCTTGGCAATAAATTAAGTAGTAGACCGCGTTTGTGCCGATTTACAAAATTCTTCAGATCTTGATGGAAATGCTCGCTCTGTTTGTCTCTGATGCCATCTTAGTTTTCAGGGAAGAAGACCAAACGGGAGTCAAGGAAATGCATTTTAAAAGACATATTTACACCCATCTGGTGATGATTTCGCAATAATTCAGCAACAATTGCCTGTTATCTGTCGTCATTTATATTTCCTAAAAACCCTTTGGACCGAAGGATGGCAAATTCTTTATCTTCAATTGCTTTTGCTTCAGAAGTACTTCGAAACGTTCTTTCTTAGATATTGAACACGAGAACCGATTTTATCTGCAGCTTTTACAACATTTTTCATGGGGTTCAATCTAATATGTAATACGGGCAAAATTATATTTTTCGGATCTACCAATGATGCTTTATTTTACATTAATTTGTCCTGGAATAAATTCATTCCGAGTAGGCCATATTTTCCATATGTAATGATGTTATCTAAACCCATAAACCCAACTATCTCTTAAATGCAGAAAACAAGCATATTCAGCATATACAGTGGTGGACACATAATTAGGGACAGTTTAAAAGAATAAAAAAACTTTTATATCAGTTTACTGTATTCACTATTTGCATTTATTTCACGAACCTACTGTGTATTGCAACGGTAAATTATAAAAGTACGGAAAAACTTGACGCGTATTTCCGTGACTAGGCATTTTCGCTTCTATTGCTACGTTTGCGTTAGTGAAATCAGCTGCAATTTGAACGTGCTTGTGGTTGGTCATGCAATTAGGGACAAAGAGCTATTTTATTAAATTGTGAGTAATCAAATACGAAAATACGAGGTAAATGGTGTACTTTGTTTCTAGTTCACTTAAAAATAAATACAAATTTTTAGATATGGGCCGCAAAAGGAGTTGCACTCTGGAATTGCCCAAAATTATAATATTCAAGTACGTCAGAGAAAAAAAGTCAATTTGAGCCATTGCAACGGAGCTTCTGTGTTCAAAAACGATGGTCCACAATGCTATAGTTCATTACGGCAGCAATGGAAGCACTGAGAACAAAGAAAGAAAATGTAGGCCAAGGAAAACTACCCCGGCAGAAGATCGCGTAATTTGCAGAACGAGCAAGGCAAATCCTTTTTTTAGTTCAAAGCAAATTCTCAGCGAAATATCGGCACAGTTAACCAACAGAATAACAACGCGAACCATAAGACGTCGAATACTTGAAGGTGGTCTCCGCGGATGCATTGCAAGAAGAAAGCCACATGTTTCGACAAAGAATTTAAAACGTCGAATTCAGTTTGCAAAGGAGCACGCCGAAAAGCCGTTGGAGTTTTGGAAACAAATAATTTGGAGCGATGAATCTAAATTTAACTTGTTTGGATCAGACGGCAAAAAATATGTACGACGTCCCGTAAACAAAGAACTCGACCCTCGCTATACTTTAAAGACCGTAAAACATGGGGGAGGGAATATTATGGTTTGGGCTGCATTTTCATGGTTTGGTGTCGGTCTTATTCGCCGGATAACTGGAAGAATGGATCAAGACTTGTACAAAGGTATTTTAGCGAATACAATGAAGCCATTTGCGGACGAACACATGCCTCTTCCATTCATTTTCATGCATGATAACGATCCGAAGCATACTGCTCGGAGCGTTAAAGCATGGTTTTCGACTGAAAACATTAACGTTTTCAATTGGCCTGCCCAGAGTCCCGATTTAAACCCTATCGAGAACCTTTGGGCAGATGTTGAGAAGGCTCTGGAGAAAAAAGCCAATAAAAATGCAGATGAACTATTCCGAAATGTACAGGAAATATGGCATAATATTTCGGTGCAACGGTGTCAGACTTTGGTTGCTAGTATGCCAAGGAGGTGCAATGCTGTACTGAAATCGAAGGGCTACCCGATTAAATATTAGATTTGGATTAAAAGTTATGTGCGAATTTTACGTGTAAGATGTTTATTTTCAAAACATTTCTAACAAATTCGAAGTGTCCTTAATTAATTGTCCAGACCAAAATGGTTAATATTTATTTATTTTATTTACTAAGTTGCTATAAAATGCATTCTTTCGTTTCTGTTCCAATAACTATACAAATTACAAGACCATAAACATGATTACTTTAATTAAAATAAGTAATGTAACATTTTATTTCGAAAATATAAATGTTTCAAAACGAAAACTGACGTCCTTAATTATGTGTCCACCACTGTACGTGCCGTAAACTCAACCACATTTAGATCTCCACATATTTTCCAATTGTGCTGATCACATTTTACCAATTTCATTAGTACAGATATCGCTTATCATCAGTATCATTAGTGTTCATTTGGATCGTTTTCTGTTCATTTTTTCAAGCAATACGGTTTTTAAGCTATATTTTAACGAATCATTAAATAGCCGCCACCGTTTCGGTCATACGATGAAAAGTCCTAGAATGCCATAACAAACACAGAACTCGTCCTTTTTATTGAAAAAATCACTGCAATTTTTACTTCTCTTCCTGAAATATGTTGCTTGTGTACTTCGTGTGCCCAATTTTCATTGCTGTTGCCCAGAAGCAAGAAGCCTTGCCTTGGTTAATTAAATGCGGTTTGTTATTTTCGTCCATAAAGAAACTTATCCAACTCGTACGTCAACAAAACCTTGTTCTTCGTTACCATAACCCCTAAAAAGGTCCCTAAAAAGCTCCATATGATTGTGGCCGAAACGTTGAGTTTCCGTTTAACCAGGACACGGTGCGAACCCTGAACACGTTTAGCTTTTTTACCTCAGAGATGTTTATACCATACACAAAAGAATGGATCGTAAAAGCTTAAACTCAAATACGCTGGAAAGCGTTTATCGAAATTAGTTAAAAAAATGTTTCTTTTTATTAACTTCTTTACAAACATAGTTAATGTTGTAAGCAACTTCTTTATTGGTACGTTGCTCCTTATTTAGTTTCACATTTTTCGACTTCATTTAATTGAATACCTTCGGTGTTGAATCAATTTACAGAGTATTTATCACAAAACTATCTGTATTAGGCATAAACGAAATATCTTTAAAAAAATAATAAATTCCTGATTTCTCAAATTACAGATATAATGCAAAAATTTGATCACCAGCACATCATCAAGCTTATGGGAATATGTTCCGATTCACCCGTATGGATCGTAATGGAGCTAGCGAAATTAGGAGAGCTACGCGCTTACCTTCAAAATAACAAAAATCAACTCGACCTTAGTTCGCTTTTACTGTATGCATTCCAGCTTTCGACCGCTTTAAGTTATTTAGAATCGAAAAAGTATGTACATAGAGATATCGCGGCCAGAAACGTGTTAGTCAGTTCACATACGTGCGTGAAATTAGCCGACTTCGGACTCTCCAGATGGATGGGAGAGGATCAGAGTTACTACAAGGCATCTAAGGGCAAGCTACCCATCAAATGGATGAGTCCTGAGAGTATAAACTTTCGTCGATTTACTACAGCTAGTGATGTGTGGATGTTTGGTAAGTACACTTTTATTGATTTATATCGCATTTCCTTTGGAATAAAGCTAATGTTTTGTTTTAGGTGTTTGCATGTGGGAGATTTTAATGCTTGGAGTCAAACCTTTCCAAGGTGTTAAGAATAATGATGTGATTGGTAAGATTGAAAACGGAGAACGATTGGTTTTGCCACCAAGATGTCCGCCTAGGTTATATTCGTTGATGTCGTCGTGTTGGGCGTATGAACCAAGCAAGAGACCTACATTCAAAGAGATTAAAGAAATTTTAAAGTAAGTGTAATAGTAAACAACACATAAGTATCGGCAACCTCCGCACAAACACAAGTTTAATTTATTATATAGTAGCATAATAATTAGTCCGATGAGGACCATTCGTGTCCTCGAAACGGCCGTCCCGTTATTTACCGTACTACGCCACAGTCTTTGCTGTCATTATTAAGTGTAATAGTTACATTATTATGGCATAACAAATTTACCAGCAACTAGCGCTGGGCATAAGGGACTGCATTTTGATGTCGAATTTGGATTCAAATGTTTCCCTTACCGAGCTCTCGATTACACCGCATTATTTATATATGTACTGGAGCAAGCGAATGAATGGAAGTTTTATATTCGAACTAACCGTATAATGAATGATTAGAAGTATCTGGTTTTGTGAATAGGACCTCTTTTTGTAAATATTGTCTATTTATAAAAAAGCTGATAAAAGCGAAATTCAAATATGTTTATAGCATTTATTTTTACAAGATTAGATTCCACACTTGACTATTCAGTATTCAGTATGAGACGCCAAACTTTTACCAACCAAACACTAAAAACGTCATTTCCTTTTTAAGTTGAATTACGTATTCGAAATTTATATCCTCGACATTTCTGCATGTATCTAACATTGAAATGTGTTCTGGTGTTTGTATTGTTTGGTTACTATAACAATTGTCACCAAAACAATTATTTATCTTTATGAATTTTTATAAAAATATTATTTTCCCTGCCCTTTCTCACTAAAAAGATGTATTAGCGTTATAATTTCTTCTTTTCAGTATATTTTGTTTACTATTATTATGGTAACCAAACAATACTAATATCAGATACCACTTAGATATGCAGGACGCGCGCTTAACTGTAAATATGTCTTTTCTTTTCACTGTTAGACATGTATATTCGGAAATATTCTTGAAAAATACACTAGGTGATCTATTATGTCAGAAGAAAATTTTAGTTTTCTACTATGTACGCAATAGGCGTAATTTTGCCATTCCAATAAATTGGGGCATCTATATATAGCAAAACTCAGTAACAGTTTTATCAGGGAATATTCGACAAAAACATAGAAAATTATATCGATTAAATTGAATAAACAACTAAAGCAATAGATTAGTACAAAATTGGATGAAATTATTATATTGAGTATTGTTCCTTGTATACTGCCTGTATCCGTCCTGCGCCGCAGGTAAAATAGCGTTGGTGCCGAGAGATTTAAGCATCTCCTCACTTCCATCCTGCGACGAAAAAAAGGACGAGAGCAGTAACCTATGACGCAAGAGCAATAAATTTGTAAAAAAGATAGAAAATTAGTGCAATAAATTATTCAACATCAAAATCTGTCCACACAGAAGAGAACTTAATACATATGTATAGAAAAAGACAACATTTGAGTGGAAGAAAAGAGAGGAGAAGTGTGAGAAGCCGCAATCCGGAAAAGTGACATCTTTCTTGATTTTGGGAAGCAGATACATCCGAGTGATGCAACAAACTAAAGGAAAAGAAAAATATTTAATTTCTATAATTAAAAAATAAATCTACAAAATCGTTAATAATTGATACCATTCGGTAACTATTAGCTTCTTGCTATAAGAAAATATCCTAAAGGCGATAAGAGACAAGGTTTAGCGGCACGTAAAAAACACAACATAAGAAAAAGCTCACAGATACACATCACTATTCAAGGTATTCGGGACGCGTAACAACAAAGTTGTTATAATATGTATAACAGATCCGTTTATAACGATCTACTGGATAAAACAAGGTTTCAAACGTTGTGGTTATAACGAACTTCATACGTAAAATGCTGCCGTGCTAACGATAACCACGATTTCTGGAATAAGGTAGTTTCCAAGATTTTAAAATTGAAATATCAACATTGCAGATAAGCATAAGCGAAGTACGGCTATAAACTGCATTTAGGATAAAAGTGTAATTTTAAGGACGTAACTTTCACAAATGGTTTAATATTTCATCTCACCTTTACAATCAAAAGTTTTCAAAATCTGTTCTCTTGTAACTTTGAAAACATAAAAAAAGACAAATTTCTTTTTTTTTCAAATCCGTAGAAGCTTAATTTACACTGAAATATTTTTTATACGACGAAGTCTTAGGCACAACGTCATTTTCATTTTACTGGATGCTAGTGCGGTCTTTTGCCTCCGTTACTTTCGTAAATACATGGGAAAATAAACGTGAGACACTCTTTATGTTAATGAAAAAAGAACTTATCAACTTGGGAGTAAGGGCATACACGTATGCTCTATTTCCTGTAGAAGTAGATAAATAAAGATATCGAAATAATTAGAAAATAGTACTATCTAAGGACAACAACCGATAAAATTAAGAATAACAATATAGCGGTTTATACTTATTTTGCAGTGAAATTCTGTTAGAAGAACGATCGGCAGCTCAGGAAACATTGAAGAGGGAAAATCGTAGAGTAGCAGCTATGTCGTGGGGTTCTGGCGATGATATTTCACCACCACCGAAACCGGCGAGGTATCCAATGCAAGGTATGTCCAATGAAATGTTTCACACTAACTTACATATCTCTAATATGCAGAGATTTTATTTAGTATTATTGATTTCTATTTTTTCTCTATATGAATTCCATTTTTAATTAATTTTAGACCTTTGAGACCTCAATGTATGTGTACGAAGGTGCATTTTTAAGTTCACAGAATGCAGATGTAAATAAAAAAATAAAAACGTATATATTTTTCTTTTTCGAAATATTCGCTCTAGTTGGAGGTGGAAAAATATGAAATAGGAGTAATAAAATATATTGTTTTGTAGCAAATGTAACACGGGACATCTTCACTGTAATAACAGTATCCAATGTCCTTATCAGTATATAATATTATTCATTAGAGACCATAATACCGATCTAACTTATAGTTCTGGTTGCCTGTGTTCAGGCCTAATATACACGATAACACTGCGCTAGTAGTGCGCTAGTAGTGCGCTAGTAGTGTGTAGTTCTGTATTAATAAACTCTATTTAAATTCCAAGAAAACTACTACATACAGATTGTTTCGTACATTACAAAGGAAGATTAACGATTTCGTAAACTTGAAATTCGCCAATAATGCAATTCATTCAACCGAATCGGCAACAATCTTAGGCTTGTCATTTGCCACCACTCTGAATTGGCAAAACTAACGCGAGCATATAACCCCTGCCTTCACAGTGGCGTAAGCATTTGTTGGAAGCTACCTTGCTCTGATCTTTCTTACAAGATAGTAATGAAAAACCTTGAAAAAAGCGGTACAGGTTACTCCAACAATTTTTTCAAACTGTTTTTTCTTCAAGTGATCCTCTGAATCTTTTCACTTGTACATCTAGGTTTTCTTTAGGGGAAGAATACCCATAATCTAAAGATATATCTTTTAGGAACGTTTTCTTGCTTAGTCAGGAATTTTACAACACCACAGTGCTTCTTGGCCTATTCCACTGCTACCCTTTCAAATCTATTATAGTTCCTCTATTATTAAATCAGTTACCTTCTACACTAGACCTAACAGCAATCTCTTTTTTTCGGCTTTTGGATATTCCGAGCCCATTCCTAAGAGTCGTATTCCCGCTGTGTAGTCACACAGTACGTGGGTGACAGTTTCTTCTTCCGCCTGGTAGAATCTGTGTGTTGTCTCCTCAGACCTTGATTGCTCACCTGTACAGTGTCCTGTTAGCAGCCCTGTGCTGCGCTTGCCCTACCTCCTGGAATACTCTTCCACTAGTAGAGATTTCTTAAACTACTAACCTGATTAAGATGAAAGTCCTTGCTTATATTAATCATGACTGGCGCGAAACTCCTCCAGTCCACGAATTTAAAGAAGCACCCTGGCTTTATATGTGCATATTATAGCTTTAACAAGACATATGTTTAAACGCTGTAGAAAATTTATTATTATCATTAAATTTTATTGATGCAAAACTTTCGTTTCATTTGTAGGTGTAGATACGACATCATTGGCATCTTTAAGCGCAGGCAGTCAAGTTCCGCAAACCTATATCGTAGCCAAAAATCCCGAAGTTCTGGCCCATTTGATGAAAGAGAATGCCGACCGAGGATTCTGTCCATCTGCCTATACGACACCCGCTTCGGTATTTAACACAGTAGCCGTAGATTTTGACAAAAAAGACGATGCTCCCGAACCTATCCTCAAAACACAACCGATCCCAATCCAAAGTCTTCAGAAGCTTGACCCCGAAGTCCCAGACGTTCCCACGCCTCCCTTAACATCCCAGACGTCCCTCGACCAAACTCAAATGAAACAAAAGGCGACCGGTACACTCGAGCGTACACCATCTAGGTCCAGTACCGGCAGCGGTACTCCGAAAATGGGATCGCTAGAGCGAAAATCTAGCTCGCCAAAGATGAATTCTCTAGAGAGAAATGCACAATTGATTAGCAGCAGTCATAGCAGCCTCGATAAAACGGGGATGTTCAGCCCAAAGCTAGGTTCGCTGGAGAGACAATCGCACGGTGGTTCACCCAATTCCCCCGGTACTTTTTCACCCAAGATGGGCTCGTTGGAGCGTAACGCTCATGTCATATATTCCGATCGTGTACCGAATTATCATGCTGAACCAACAATGTACACGGTGTACCCGAGCGATAAGGTCCAGTACTTCGAAGAGAGTATATACGATTTTGGCGGGGCTGATGTGAAAAGTTGCGCCCATAAAGCGCCTTATTTCGCGCAAAAGACGCCCGTTGCGCAACCTCAACCAGTAGAGAGAGAAATCCGAACTCAGGTTCGAAGCATTTCGAGCATGGCTTTTGGATTTCAATTGTGTTTTGTTTGTTGATGTTGTGCATTAATTTATAATACTACTTGAATGGCAGCACTCTCGTTTGATTTCTTTAAATCTGTGTGTATAGTATCAATGTTATTAACAATATTAATGGGGACTTTTATACTTGATTATATCCATTAAATTCTAGATAATTATTTTGATACTGTACATCAAACGGAGCACTAAAATTATCGTATTACGTTTGCATCTATTTATGTGTACTTAATTTTTTGTTAATTTTAATTCGATTTACAGTAGCATGTATAGCCGACGCATGGATTTTGGAAGCATGTTCATATCGTTGATAATGCACTCCCAAATTGGGTGCTATTTAGATAATTTCATTTGAGTTTGCATCCTTTTATTTATCCCAATGTCGTCAATAATTTAGTTGTATATTGTTTTATTTTCGATGTTGTGAATCACATTTTAAGCGACTCATCTTTTGAGTACTTATGTATTGTTATGGTTTACGTATTCAGGAACAGTAATTCCTAAATACGTAATGAGAAAATGTTCAGTTATTTAAGTTAAGCATTGTTTACATTCTTGTGGCATTCAGTTGCAAATTTGCGAGATAAAGCAGTGTTGATGGCTCTTCCCTGGACATTTCTCCAGTCAACAACTTACGTCGTGTAAATCAAAATTTTTCTGTTGTCCAACTTAATTATATTACATTCCGTAAAAACTAATTATGCATATTTAGTAATTGAGCAATTATTTCTACTTACATTTATTACTTCGAACTTCAATTTACAACAAAATTAATATTTACCATACACGAAAATTAACCGCACATGTGAATATTCCGAGAGGCTTACCATGATGTATAATATAACAGAACAGATCAGAAAATGCCTAGAAACAATAACAAAAAAAATGCTAAGATAGCTTCCTCATGGTATTGATGGAATAATTCACGGCAAACAAAAGGAGAGAAAAAAATACACTAACTCACGGACATGTTTCTGCCTACCCGGCGTCATGAGCGTGGTTTCGAGAGTATTTTTTATCTCTATCTTCTATCGCCATGAGGAAGCTATCTTAGCATTACCATATATTTTTGGCTATTGTTTCTAGGCATTTTCTGATGTGTTCTATTATATTACACATCATGGTAAGCTTTTCGGAATATTCACATGTGCGGTTTCCCAAAGCGCTACTTGCGCCGCCATCTCGTGTTAAGCAGTCAGAGAACTGCTCGAGAGATGGTTTGGAGAACAGTACCCGGTTTATGTTGCTGCTTCCTGAACGGCAGGCATGCGGCACGCTGATTACGCCGGGTAGGCAAAAGCATGTCCCTGAGTGAGTGTATTTTTTCTCTCTTTTTGTTGCGTTTTTAAAAATTTTAAAGTCATCATCAAATTTATAGAAATGATAATTATTTGTTGTGTGCTACAGTTTTTTTCTAATCACGTTTTTGTCATCTAAATTTTGCTTTATTTGAATATTAATTGCAAAATCTTACTTATTTAGTTTTGCATTTTGGTTTTCCATGTGAGAGACTCAATTTACCATTAGTAGCATTACAATATACACAGCGTATTCGCCTGGTGCTTGGGTGAAACATAATTCTTTCTCTAAGTGATTTAGAGAAATAGTTTTCAAATAAAAAATTCGGAGACGAGTGCTGCATAACATCAAATTATTTTGAAGTGCTTATATAGAAAGTTCAATTTCCGCAATCTACGATCCAAGTTTGGTTTTTTAACGAAATATTCTGTATATTAAACTTTGGAATGCCAATCTTCACATTTTAAGGCGATTGGCATAATTTGAGATGTTTTCGAAATGCCGCTGTTTCTTTAATAGTCGATATCTTAAACCCCTCACACGCTAGAGCAGTCAAATTTTATTTATTGGAGTATTTCTTAAAGTTCTCGGCAATACATTGAGAATTTAGCATCTACAAGATAGTTATTGAAACTCATGCTATTTCATTTTTTCTTGTGGAACGCCCTGTATTCGCCAGAATACAGGGCGTTCCACAAACGTGAGATGTGATAGAAGAAACTAGTCTATAGACATTTTCCTATATACAAAACGTGTATATATCGTGCACTGAAACTGAACATACATACACATTCTGTATACATAAATATAATTTTATCTTATATGGTATTTGTATCCGAATATTTTGTATTTTGAAACTTTTTCCGCAAATTGCTCCAAGAAAGAGCTATTGCCCTAGGTACAGTTTGCATAATTTTAATTTGGCTTGGATAGTTTGTGGGTGCATATGATTTTTAATATGGCGAATTCCTTCTTAGTGTAATAGACTTAATAATAAAGGAGCTGCCCCAGTATCTGGCAGTATTGTCCACTATATCAATCTTGCATAAACATTCGTCTTTATTTTTGTGATATTCTTATTTTAACTTTAGGTTAATGGATTTATTTTAAACAATATTAAAATTAGATTTTAGATGTTTATTGCTACATTGCCCGTCGATATTTTCGAAATTTTCCGGCAGTGCGGCAGTAATGCTAAGATTGACGGCACCTAGATCCTGTAGCTAAGCACGCTTTGGCGATGCAAGTACTTGAATTGGTGGCCATCTACTTCTATGCATATGCAACCGGTATGTCTGGCCGAGAGGGTAGCACAATGGACTTCCATGGCTTAAAAAAAAATCGAAATTTGCAATCTCAATGTTCTTTTGGCCAGCATCTGACAGCTTGACAACTTTTTTATTTGGATCAACGTTTTTGAACAATGCACTGCATTATATTAGCTATGATTTTATTTTGCTTCTGTTTTCTATTGAAGAACGGCAGAAAAAGGGTAGAACAAATTATTTCGGTAAAGATTTTTTTTTTAAACTAAACGTGTTCCGGGCTCGAATCGTGTTATAGTTAAACGAAAACTCGACGTTTCACTCACATTCATCATATGGGGCTTCTTCAAAAGAGGGAAAGGTGGTAGGCAACAGTTAGCGAAAGTCAACTGTAACAGCAATTGATGCTGAGTTAGCGTGATCAACTGCTTCCTGCACAGTTAGTTTCGCCTTTGACGTGGTTTACACGTTGAGTTCCTGTGCTAGCTGCTGCCTATCACCTATCTCTCTCCTGAAGGAGCCCCATATTATTGTGGACGAAACGTCAAGTTTTCGTTTAACCATGACACGGTTCGAACCCGGAACACGTTTAGTTTTAACTAACTCTGGCCGAGGAAGCCTACATTAAGACTTTGTTTTGAATTAATATTAGTGCAGCAAAGTAAATTTAATTCCATTTGTTGTGAAGTATCGTCTAGTATTGTCTTTCCTTATTACAGTCTACCTCGTCTCAACAATCGTTGTATGGAGATCTACTGCTAGAAAATATTAAGTCAAGACCAATCGTAGAAAAGCATATTTTAGAACAAAGATTACGACAGCAACAGAAAGAATCTGAAGAGGATCAGAAATGGTTGCAAGAAACTGAAACAAGTTTGGTAAGTAACGCAAATATTTCATGCCTGCGTTTCGTTCTAATCGCGTATTTGCCCTAGCAGAAGAGGCTCAGTATTGCCATGCCCTCCGATACAGACACTTCTTTGGATTACCCGCATTCCATGGTTTCCATACCTACTAGTCCGCTATCGACAAATTTTTCCAACTCTACTTCGTGTAATCTATCTTCTAGTCTGGCTAGTATGTCTATCACTGGTAACGGAGTTCAAAGTGGTAGTGAATCACAGTCAAGTAGTAAAAACCAATCGCCAGCTGGTTCGGTCACTAGTACGCTAACAACGGTATCAGTTAAGCCGGATAGATCAACAACGCCTAGTGTAGACAGTGATAGAGAGAAAAGGGTCAGTAATTGTTTGCGAATTCAATTTTTTTATACGTTAACCGGAGCATATACTTTATTTTACAGAGGATAGAACCCACGCCTACAGCAGACCTAGACCGTACCAACGATAAAGTTTACGATTGCACTACTCACGTCGTAAAAGCGGTTATGACGCTATCTCAAGGAGTTCAACAATCGCACGCAGAGGCTTATTTAGACCACGTGAGAGATGTTGGATTGGAACTAAGAGCTTTGCTAGCGAGTGTAGACGCCATAGTTCCTTATTTTCCGGTTACTGCGCATAGAGAGGTTGAAATGGCGCACAAGGTCCTGTCGAAAGATATGGCTGAGTTAGTCAATGCGATGAGACTGGCGCAGAACTATAGTAATACTACTTTAGACGCAGAATATAGAAAGTAAGTTTATAATAGTGTCTTATTATTAATTGTTAAGAAAATTTAAGCTTTTTTAGTGCCTTATATAATGGTTTTTGCAATAAATCGAAATCACTCTAGTTTAATCTCAAATATATGCCAGCTGATAAAGCAATTACAGAAGTATTTTATAATTCTCAATGAACCTTTTTAGATACGTACAACAACATGTGCAATCTTTTGCTTCTACTTTTCCTTGATTAACAATTATTTTGAAAGTGCTCATTATTTTAGACAAAATACTTACAAAAGAAAACAGTTTGTTATGCAAAATTAAACTTAAATACAAAATTTAAAGTATTAAAGATCTTGGTGGTACAGACGGCGTACTACATTTTGTACTTTAAAATGTCAATAATAATCATATTTTTGAATCATATTGTGGTTATACATAGCTATATCTAATTTGCACATCCTTCATCCCACACGTCTTATGTGGGGTCTATTCATGTTTTCAATATCTCGCGACCATACAGCAGGTCATCAGCATAAACCTTTTGTTTTAAAACACCTCCCAAGAAAAAGTCCATCGGTGTAAATTCAGGAGAACTCACAGGAAAATTAATTGGATCAAATCTCCGAAGTGATTTGTCAACTGCTGTGTGGAATGTACAGAGCATCCACCTTGCTGCCAAAAATTTAATGTTGTATTTCTAACTTCAAAGTATCAAGAAATGGTAACAGAAAATCTTCCAAAACATGTTGATTTAAAAAAATGTTCATTAATAAAATACGGACCAATGAGTTGATCATGAGAAATTCTACACCAAACATTCACATCTTGAAAACCGTACGACCGAATTCGGTCGTGGTTGATAATGATGATCGTTGAAATAGCTGTTCCGGATTGATTAAATTTGTGTGGTGTGGAGTGTGCCGATGCTTTAATGTTGTTCATTGTACTATTTCTTAGATTTTTTAATATCCAAGACAGATCCAATTTCATCAATTATTTTTTATCAAATGACGCTAAGCTTCGCACCATACAATTCTCGAAGGGAACTTTGTCCGAAAAAGATCAAATGCATATCGATAGGGCATTTCCGAAACCATAGCACTTAATTAAGTACGTTCTCTCTTCTTTGGTAGTCTCAGTTTTTGAATTGTTGTAAATGGATTAAAGTATAATCGATGAAAACTTAAAGATCCAAATTTCGACTTTAAATTTTGTATTTAATTCTGGATTAAACAATTTTCTTTTATAAGCATTTTCTATAAAATAATAAATAACCGCACTTCTCTATTGAGGAATGTTTACGTTTTTTTTTATTTAGTAACACCCTGTACACCTGATCTCTGTTTTTTCGTTGTAAAATTAATAATAAAGATCTTCCTTTTGTCAACGTCGACCCAGAACACACTATAAACTTGAGCTTAAGATTCTTATTTTCTAAAAAAAGGTTTCAAATGAAAAGTATTTGCAGATAAATCCTGCTTAACATAAGTGTGCAAGGTATACAATTTCCGTTACATTCGATACAAGATTGGTTTTTTAAGTGGAACACGTTGTATACCAGCCATGAGCGCCATCTTTATTCTACATTCTCTATATCAATCTAGATACTGAATCATGAGTCGTTTGAATGTACATTACAACAATATCTTGAAGTATGCAGTGTTTCAAAAAACACGTTATATCAAAGTAATTTTTTTAATGAATACACTGTGTGTTGAAAAGCTTAAGGTCCTCTCTGGAAAAGATAAGCCTATGTTTCTCAAGATTCCATATAACTATCTCTTATTGCTTTCCAGATATTTAATTTTTTTGTGATACGTTGAAATACATTAATTTAAATAAGTGTGAGCTTATTGGTGAATTACAGAGTGTTTGGAGTATTTGTTGTGGCATTTTCTGGGATTGACTATTACATCTTAGACCTCCAAATTTAACTTGTATGGACTTCTTGTTGTGGAGTTATTCGAAAAACATTGTGTAGAGACAACGTAAAACTGAGAATGAAAAACGTTTTTACAACTACCACATCACTTATTTTAAAGAGAGTCATTTGAGGAGAGAAACCGTGTAATTATTAAAGACAGTGGGGGTGATTGTGTGTTAGAATCTATATTTTTAGTATTGCTTCTAACAAGCTTAAATTTAAAATTTGCTGCTAAAATTAGTTTGTTTCTTAGTATTTCAGTTCATTTTTAAATATTTTTTGGTTTTATAATTTTCTTTAAAACGATTCATATTCTTTTGGTATGGCAATCATAGATGTAGCGTGAAAGACAATTGAATTTGTTATTAATTTGTGTAATGGTTTACCTAATGTTTGATTTAAACGTAGCTTCTTGAACATCTAGTATAATATTGAATCCTAGAAAAAGCTGCAACAAATACTCGAACCAATTCGTAATTGATAAATAAACCTTTACATATTTAAAGCAATCCATTTCAGCAACATTCAGTTACTTACGAACCCTCATTTTCAAAACATTGAAATATGTAGAATACCGTTAGAGCTAAGTATAGACAGTACGGGCCTACTTCTGCACATAGAATTCAAAAATTATTCAATATACGGGGCATTCAATTAAGGAAAACTTGATTTTGACGTCGTGACACCCTATTTCGAAACCTCCTATATATTTTACAAAACATTTAAAATATAGATCAAAACGGCGTAGATGTTTTAGAAAAAAACAACCTGGTTCGGCTATTATAAACCGAAGCGTTAGTCATGAGACGCCTGTAAGCAGAATTTCCCAAGAGTCCGTAAATCTTATTCTAATAATAGATAACTTTCGTCAAATAAATACCGATTTTATAGAGAACATTTACACTGGTTTTCAGAATAACTAGATATTACGTGGTATTTATCTTATTAAAATTTGCAGACGGATTCTTTTACTTAGGATGTAATAATTGTTGTTCATCGTAATGATCTTGTAAAGCACTACTGGCATACCCCTATTGTTGTAACTAACAATAAATTCATTAAAATAGTTACAAAAGTAAAACGATAAAGCAGCAATAAACAACGGCGATGCTGTGATTTGGTGATATCATGTCACAGATGGGTTTGCTTCGCCACGTTTTTCTCTTAAAATGGTTTTTGTTTGGCAACCAAAATAACCTCAATATGTTTTGGGAAACTATAAAATTACCAAGTTGTCAGCCCTCATACAGTTTAGAGTTTTAGACTGTACATTTCGGTTGTATCATATTATACTATCTTATGTTGAACATTTATACAGATGTCTCACAAGGAATTGCTTCGATCCACATATGAAAGAGTATACATTAGAAAATTCTGAACACTTCGTGATGAGTTACATGTACTATTGCACTAAAATATCTTTAACTTTCCGCTTTACTAGAAAGAAGGAGGACAGCGTAGTCGCATGATAGAACACACTCACTAAGATCGTGCACTCCAGCAGGTGCATCTGTATTTCATTTTCACTCATTAAGTAAATTGTGATGTTACTGGATGGATCAAAACATTTAGAAAAATGTGTTATGTAACGCAATTTTTTTCCAAATAAAAGAATACTCACTCAATGAGAATGTAACTAATGCAGTTTTTTAAGATGTCATCCAACTTTGGAAATATTAAAATTAGTTATGGCCATTAGAAAACAATCTAAAATTGACAAAGAAATATATGTCAGTTAGTTTTCAATTATAAATAATGCCAGCGCGAAGGAAAATAATTATTTATGGAGAACGTAATAAAGTGATATCAAGAACATGCGATCTGGTATCCACAGAAGTAGAAGCTGTCACCAAACACAGTTAAGCGGATAATACAAAATTCGAAAAGCTTGGGATCGGTCAAAGTAAAAATTCAAAAACCTAGTTCTTGCGAATTTATTTGAATATGGTCTCAAGAGCTGGACAACATTATCTAGACGAATGAAACGAAGTTTAGAAGAAACGATTTATTTAACCGGCACAGTCCACAATACTGGAGTAATTCGAATACCCGCGTATTTAGAACGCAAAACTTCCAGAAGAGTTGGCAATTCAATGTTTCATCAACGCTGGATTATTTCCTGATAATCATTTTAAAGAACTACATTCTCATTGGTGGATACTCTTTTATTTGGAAGAAAATATTGTTAAAATACAGATTTCCCTAACTAAGCATGCGTTTTCTTGTAAGATCAATTTGATAAGAAAGAAAAAATAAGCAGTTGTATTTTTAACGATTACCTTTTTGTATTTGAAAGTTTAACCATAATTTTCGGACAGGCTGTATAATGTTTTCGAAAAATGAATTCGAACAAACCTTAAAGTTGAATTAGGATTTATTGTAATAAGCTACTTTCAGTATGACCGAAAGTGTCAGATTATTAAAAATAGTTTAGTTCAATAATACATGTAGACTTTGGTGTACTGGCAAGTTTTTAGAGTTATCCAATGTATTACCCTTCCATACACCGATCACTGCAGTTCTTCCTGAGATTCGTGAGATATGCCTCTCATAATCTTTTTTCTTTGTACACAATAAACTTTTTTTCTTAGGGGAATGTTAGGAGCAGCACACGTCCTAGCTATGGATTCAAAGAATTTACTCGACGTAGTAGACGCGATCAGAATGAGATATCCCCATATAAATCCTTACGCACAAACTCCGAAGGAGCAGAGCGTGCCCAGTCCTACGGAAGGCTCCGACCAAGAATCCGAAACGTCGTCAGGTGCTTATCATCCGAATTTACCGAATCCGGTAAGCTGTACGTACGTTCAATACCCATTATACACTCAAAACGTCTCATCGAGTTCGACGACGGCGCAGTCGAACGTCAGCCCAAGTCAGATTGTCGATAGTTAGTTTAAAAGACATATCGTTTCTTCAACAAACGTTCTATATTCTGTTGCGAATAATCTTTTTTTACTTTACACTATTTCTCGTATAGTTTCTGATGATAAATATGCAGCTTCTTATCGTAATCTTCCATGTAGTATTTATAACAAGTACGTACGATACATACATAGAAAGAGCAAGTATGCAGTAAATAAAATAGCAACATCCCATTTTTATACGTATTCATCGCATAGCTGATACCGTTTCACTATTTTTCTATTTTTTATTTTTCTTTTATAATACTGAGATGAAGCATTCCAATATTTGCTTGAACAAAGTAGTAGCTTTTAAGTCAAATAGATGTTTCATATCCTTTAACAGCTCTCTGTGTAGATGCTGCTTATATTATGAAAATTATATACCCAAATATTTTACATAAAAAATAAAGCTAAAAAATTATTGGTACGCCAAAATAGTATAGGCAATGTGGTACACCCAAGAAAAGAAATAATAAGCAACAATTACTCCGATTCGTGTGACGTCTGGTGTTTGTGGTGCCTATAGATTTTGGCCTCCCTCTGCATCGACTGTAAATGCATAAAGTTTATGGCTGTTTATAATATATAATTAGAAAAATAGAACATAAAAATCATGTACATATCCGAAATATCAGTTTTAAAATAGCTGGTTATAACATTAGTAGATGTTCAAGAAAATTACGCAGTATAAAAGCAGTATTGATTAGAAAACTATGTAAACAATGCATTTACAGTTTCATTTCATTTAACAACGCCTGTAATGATGAACATACATTTAAGGTTATTATTCATTAGCTGATATTTATTGTCAAAACTAAAGAAAAAATGATTTAGCGCTATCAATAATACTCTTGAATTTCAGCTATTATATTAGAATCATTTTTCTCTAGTTTTTACTTATTTATACTTGTATGTAAAGTGATAGTTTTTCAATTGTTCTCTTCTACTTTTCTTCTTACTTTTGACGATTGGGAACAAGAGAATTAAATTAAAACGGTTTGAAAAAATAACTAAATAATAAAACGTTGTAGTTTAGTTTTTACATACAGAATAAGTAACTAAAAAATGGTCAAAAACAATTGTTGAAACATCGGTGTACGCGTTTTTTAAATTATAATTTCTTTTTTATAAGACTGTATAAATGTAATGTTACGAGATTCTACTGAGTGCTTACTTTAAAGTTTTTATATATAGGTATATCTCTAAATTGTATCATATCAGTTATATTAAGTGATGATGATAATAAAATATGTGTTTCTTAAATAAATTATTATATTATCAGAGAAGAGTGTATGTCTCAAAATATAAAAAGAGATGTGGATTATATCGTAAGATATTTTCAGTTGTTTTATTTTTATTTTGTATACAGAATTATTGTATTATATGTATATGTTGTGTTTGTTTTGTTTTTTTCTTTGTCTTATATGCTTTAAAAATAAAAAAGCATTTTTATCAACGCTATGGTTTAATTCTCCTTAAACAAATACATTTCGTCTTAAAAAAAAATACATTTAATTGATTTTTTAAGACGGTTTATTTTCCAAAATTAAATAATTTTGCACAGAAAACTAATATTTATGTTATAAAATATGTTGTTGCAAAATTTGTAGTTATATGGGAAGAACTTTTCTTGAAGCGAAATTTTCTTCTTCTTCTAAAATGTCACTATTAACATTTTTAGTTACAAAAATATAAAATATGATTATGGATGGAGCTTTCTTAAATTTTCTGTGCAAGATGATTTAATTTGAGAAAATGAACTTTCTAGATAAAAAATGAATTAAATTTTCTCTTTTTTTTAGACAGACCCTCAAATTAATACCGAAGATAGATACAGTGTTAGTGTGTACTTCTAACAAGATGTAGGGGAAAAATAAAAGTAGAAATTCATGAATCACGCTTTGGATTTGGAGTCTTTAAGGAGATGGAAACAACATTTGTTCATAATTGGCCAAATAATGACATTTTTTGACGTTTGATGCGTATTGATGTGAATACGATGTGACAAATGTTTTGTAACATTATTTGGTTTCTAATGATGCACAGATATAAGCACAGTTACTTTGAAAGTAAAGAAATTAAAAATATTTCCATATGTTGCAGATTTCTCCGCAGAGATTGTACATATGTTTATTGATTTTTTGAAATAGCAAGTGTCTCATTATGATTTACGATTATTGAGAGAATGAGACGGAAAATATGTTTACAACAATGTACATATGTATCTATAGTGACTTATAACTTATGTTATAACTAAAGCTGGCATTACTCTTGCTTATAGCAGCGTCGGCGGACATAAATTGAAAGGGAATGTAAATGTATACTCCTACCTAGCAGTCAGTGACCGATCGTAAGTACGCAGATGCGAATTGTGTGTGCGTTATTTTTAAACGTATTGAGTCATACATATAAATAAAGATATGTCGGACGTGCGGAAATGGAGACTGTCGCCATTTGCCGAAACAATTAATAAATTTACCGGTAAATACCCGGATTTACTATACGATTTCGTAAAGTTTGTGAAAGAAAATTGATCTGCCGGCAGGAACGACCTGACGTTGACAAAAGTATTTCTGTTTGACTTACTGTTCATACTGATTGCTTGCGGTCTATCACTCCACTTGCACGATAAACTAGAATTTAGACACTTCTGGAAATACAATCCCGATTGGCAGTTACCAAGTCTAGTAACCTTGCGGAAGTAATATACCATCTACGCGGAAAACTGCTTTGGTTATGTGTCGACAGAACCACCAATTGTAAAAAGCAATGTATTATGGATGTTACAGTACGTATACTAGAGCTTTCTAAACCTGCAATATTACTAGCGAGCAAAAGTATAAAAAATTGCACAACTGAAACAATTACAAAGGTGGTGCACGATACTTTAAAACAATTTTAAGTCTCACTAACTGAAGTGTTGGATGGCGCTAAGACAATGCTTAGTTCTCTTAAAGAAAATGGTAGGAGGTTTATACATATGACATGTAAAGTTCATGGTTTACATATTGTGACACAAATTATTAGAGATTCTTATCCAAAAGTAGATGCACTAATAGCAAATACGAAAAGGGTGTTTCTTAAATCTCTAAAGCTGATGTGAAAACTATTCATCTCAATTATGTTGGTTTACATGACGCAATAGAACAATCACAAAATACTTCGTCATTAAGGGAGTCAGCAAATAGTGAACGATGTGGACTTATTACTATATGGTATAAGTGTCGTAAAAAATAAGAATATAATAGAAAAATTCGAGAGTGTTATAAACAAAGATTTTGAGTTTACTAGATTAAGACCAATTTGTGATTGTGCATCTACAGATTCATTCATTCTTTTCAAGATATAAAAACATCTCCGCGAACATTATTTGGTGAGAAAACTACGGTACTTGATGCTGCAAAGTTTTTATATAAGTTATCCAGTTTGTCCTAACGTCTTTTCTTCCTCATCTAATACTCGATAATAACTAGGTAACGCCGCTTAAGATGGTAAGTGATTTTTTCAATTATGATCGATTATTTATTCTATTTTTTACTTTCTGTTATTGTAACTACTAACAGTAATGTGACTATACTTATGCATACACATATTAATTTATAATACGCGTACAAATAGCGCGCAAACATATTATGAGGTCGCGAACATAACCGATTTCGTTTTATTTATTACGTTTGATCCTTCTTCTTTAATAAATATTACATATTATATCGTAATGTATTATATACATACAGGTTGGAGTTGATTAAAATAATTGCATCAAGTCTAATCATCCGATCGCATTCAGGTAGGTCTTTTTAGGTATCTGTCTATTGTAAGCAGAGCTGTATATTCAAGCAATTCTATTTCTGTATTCCTAGATAGCAGGGTGGCAGAGTTCGTAAATATTTATCAGGATAAATTTCAAATTTCCTAGTCTGCAACGAAATATACAGGCGACCAAAATGTTTCATTTGAACGAAGCATCAATTCATCTATGGTATAAGAAACATAACATTAACTTGCCTTTATTTAGCCCGTATTATCGATATATGCAATAATATGTAGGAATTAAAACTAGGCCGTAACTTTTTCTTGGGTCGCCCAATATATAACAAAGCAATTTTAAAATTTGGTCCCAATTAACCTATATAACTTTAATTATATTATTGCTTTTCGTATATAAGCCGACGCGAATGTGGTACGCCACCTGTATAAAGGGGTGAGGGTACCATGAAAACCACGCTAACAGCCGCTTTGGAAGTCGTCCCAAACCTGGAACCGCTACATATATACATCCAGGCTAACAAACTATAAACTAATGAATGGCCAACCACCTATAATTAAAATCACATGATGCAAATTATCAGAAACTGTTAGAGGACTCAACGCGGGGCCGATAACTTGCAGGCCCAGTAACGCCATCAGTTCCAAATACAGCTTCGACAAGTATTATAAAACGGTAATACCAGATAGAGAAGAATGGAAGAAAGGCCCGCGTATAAAGATCGAATCCATCTGGCACACAGACTTTTCAAAGACCAAGAATGGAGTCTTAGTCGGAATTTGGGGAAATAGACCTAAAATATCTAAATCACTAACCCTAATTCAAGGCGCCACAGTATTTCAAGCCGGAATAGTAGTAATGCTTCGATGTATTGAAGAATTAGACCGGCAAGCAGATGACTATCGATCAGTTGCTATCTATTCAAGCAGTCAAGCAGTAATAAAAGCGCTAGACTCCACACATGCGAATTCGGGCCTGGGTACTAGAACATGAAGGGCATCAAGGTAACATAAAGGCACGAATTAACCCGAGCAGGCTCGTCAATGCAAATTGCCCAATGCACTCTGTGGAAATGGCATATGCGCTAGTAAAAGGAACCACTAAACAAAAGAAAGATAGGAATCTTGAGACTGGTGGAAGATTATTCCAGATCAGAGACAAGCCAAGCAATTTCTAAATCGACATAGAACTACGTTTAGAGCGGACCTACTAACCAGAGACAGGAAGTCTGTTAGAATAATAATGGGTGTGCAAACAGGACACTGCATGCTCAAGAAGCACATGAGCAATCTGAGCCTGAAAAAAGAAGCAGCATGTAGATTCTGCCAGGCGGAGCATACCACTGGCAGGAGTACGGCTCTCAGAAATGGGCTCGGAATACTCATAAGCGGAAACCTATGTAGAGGGATCATTCACAAGGCTGCTAAGATAGGAGTTTCTTTATTTACAGCAAGTTCGGATGTATAAAAATAAATTATATATTATGTAGCCGAATTGGTTCTCGTTTTTAATTAAAACACACTTTTCTTTTACAAACTAGTTCTTTATTATATCTATCAATCCGTTACCTCCTCTCTTCATACCGCCGTCTTGCCAACCTCACATGGTGGGTAAATTAGAAAAAAACATCAATACATTTGCGCGGTGAATTTAAAATTATTCACCACAATCAATAAAACGACAAAGTATATATACCATACAGGACATTTTATTAATATTTTCAATCTTTTATTGGTCCACCAGCTGCTTTTATTAGAGATCTTACACGTCTTGGCATACTACTAATTAATTTGCGGCATACATCGCTGGAAATTGAGATCCATTCGTTGAGGATTTGTTGGCGAAGCTGCTCTTTTGACCCACACTGATGTTTTACGATGTTTCTCTTCAGAATATACCATACATTTTCTATTGGCGATAAGTCCGGGGACAGTGCTGGCCAGTCCAACAGTCGCACCCCGTTTTCCGTGAACCACTGCATTGTCGCCCTTGCGCGGTGACAAGGAGCGTTATCTTGTTGATAAAAATGTTCAACATTCTCATGTTCAAACAATCTTAGTACGGATGGCTCCAGGACCCCCTGTAGCATCTCGGTGTAACGGTTTGCTATTCATGCGCCCTTCGCAAAGAAAGATTTCGCCAACACCAGATGGCGACATACATCCCCATATGGGTTGGTACGACGCATTGCGGGAGATATTCTCCGATTCTTCGCCGTACAAATTGGGCCCCCGGTCATCCGAAAAGCTGCAATAAAAGAAAAAAATACAGCAAACATGATTAAATAAGACATTTATAAAATTACGTTATGTAAATTACGTTTGGTGTAATAAACAACTATAAAAGAAGACAAAAGAAGCATACCTCGATGTTAGATTTGTCAGAAAATATTACACGTGACCATTCTTCCTCTGTCCAATGCGCGTACTTCTTGGCCCATTCCAAACGTTTTTTTCGATGCGTTGGAGTTAAGTACGGCTTCTTTCGCGCTATACGCCCATGTAAATTAGCTGCCTTCAGTCACCTTCTTACCGCACTTGGGGTCAGAGGAACCCCGTGTCGCATCCACAGCTCACTACTTAATTCTTTCAACGATTTTCGTCGGTCCTGTAAAGCCATTCGTTCTAAAAGGCGATTTGTTCTTGTCGTGGTTCGCCATTTTCTTCCTGATTTAGGTCTATTTTTTATAACCCTCGGTTTCTTTATAACGTTTAAGGGTGGTCTGAACTGCACATCGCGAACACTTCATTTTTTTTTTTAAATTGCACTTTGCGTTAAGCCTTGCGTACTAAGTAATACAATTTGGCCGCGTTCTGCCATGGTTAGCTTGCGTTTTTTAGGCATAATTGCAAACGTTATCGAATGGTCTACTACTCAGTAACTTACCTAGATGTAATCTAGCGAGGTACTGACGATTTATATGCGTTTTACTTCAAACGCTCTAAGAAACTAATAATAAAAATACAATATTTGCTCTGCAATTAGTAACTATTTTGTTGCTGTCATAAATCTTCGTTTATCCACTTATTATAATCCCTTGTGTATATATTTGTTTATGGAATTACCCGAAATAAGCAAGGATTTTATAATACCCGGTTTTCTTTGAAGTGCCTAATACATATTCACATAGCTGTAGTATCCATTCCATCAATAAATAATAATAAAGCGGGATTTATTAATCACTAAGATAGTCGAAAGAAACACGTAAATTGTGGTGCTTAGAAACTTTATTTTATGACAGGAGGTATCACAATACTTAAAAACTAGTGCACATCGTAAAAAAAGGAAAAGAACAAACGGTTTTTTTAACTGGTATATTAAACGTGTATGCGTTATATAGTTAAACGAACGAATCGTTTGTTTTTGTGTCTTTTCTTCTTCGAAATACCATTTAAGAAATACGAAATACACTAAAATATTTGCTCTAATCAGAATTACAATTCTTTCGCTATTTACTTCACTATAGTTTAATTATTGTTTCATTTTCAATACTTCGTTTAACGTTGTAGTAATGCATGAATCCTTAAAGTACATACTAATTTGACAAACAAAGCCACCAAACAAATTTTAATTGAAAAAAATTGGTTAAGAGTAAATCGGTAAATGTCATTGTAATAGATTAAAAAAAAATGTCAATTCAAGGCTTGTGATGTAGAATATCACGCAAATTAAATTATACCTTCCTACATACTATTTCACACTTAATAGTATAAAACAACAATATGTTGAAATATATAGATTACACATGGATAATTTTATGTCTTTGGTTTCGTCACATATTATTTGTTTGGCAACCATCTAATAATTTAACACTTAGCAGTAATATTAATTATTATATAGATATTACGAGAAACAGAAACGTCAATATGACTTTGCTTTTATTAGTTTTTACAAATGGAATAAAGTTTGATAGTAATAACAGGCCTATTTTCAATAGGCGAACAATTTTTTCCAGCGGTTTTAAACCTAATAATAATAAACTAGCTCTTTTAATTTAATAGAAAGCTCTGCTTCAATACCTTTTTTTATATTTTAGTAACTTACTAGATTAATAGTGGCGGAAAATCATCTTAATTTAATTTGGTATCATTACAAAACTCAGAACAGTTATTTTAGATACGACAATAAGTACATTTTTAGCAATTTGTTTTCTTTAATGTTTTTCATTTTATATTTTCGTTGATTAGATTTCTCCAAGCTTTTTACTTTTAGGCCTCCAAAATTTCATGATTAATTGTGAGCAACAAGCACTTAATACTTGTTATTTAAAATAAATACAAATTTATTCAAATATTTGCTTGGGGGCACATCTTATAGTTTTCAAAATTTGCAACAAATGAGAGGCCAGATATATGCTAAAGTCAAAAATGAATTATAAATATTACACCACATATAAAATATCTTTCTTTGCTTGATAATCCGCCGTTAACATAACATTAATACTAGATTCATACAATTTAAAAAATCACAATTCTAAAGAGGGAAGATAAAAGCTACAAACTATGGAACTAAAACTAATTACAACTAGGGGAGTATTCGATAATTTGGTAAGTACTTTATGTACACTATTTACAAAAATCTCTGATGAAATTGAAGTTACAAAGTTCAAACGCTGCCACAATAATAAGAAATAATGTTCAAATAGAGAAATTGTGACATTTACCAAATGTTTTATAAAATAATTTTTAATAGGTAATAACATTTGCTATGTGAAAATAAATAAACAAAATATGTTTTAAAAAATAATCAACTTATTTATTAAATATTAACAATTTACCACTATATTAATAATAATTTATAATTCACCACAAAATCCATACTTAAAGAATAATCAGTTTATTTATTTATTTATAGTATAGCACAATTAACTCTTTTTTTCCATTTTCTTATTATTTTTTTTTTTTTTCGTAAAGGTGGCGTATAATATAATTACTTCTTTCTTATTTTAAACTTTTGCTAACTTCTTGAAAGAGATGTCTAAACTTACTGCGTTTTCATTAATATTAGATATAAATATATCATTAAAAGCGTCACTATCACTTGAACTTCCAGAAAAGTTGGACGTTCATAATTCTGTACTTTAAATTATTACGTGTATAAAAGTTGTCGCGATTTTTAAGCTGCGACACCGTCACTAACAAGTCTATTTGTTATACAAAAGTTTTACGACTTAAGTTTCTGTATCGCAACTGAAATTTTTACGCAAAACTACTAAATTATAATCGTAGTAACTAAAACCAAAGTACGTGCAAAATGACATTACAGTATTATTATATTGTCCGAGGAAGACACACTTTTGGATATATGTTTTAAATAATTTACAAAAAACACGTAATTTCAGCGATAAAATTTCAAAAAAAAAGCTAAGATGGCACTAAAGATAATTATACAGGGAGTCAAAGGATATTAATAAAATTTCCTCGAAAAATATACGTAAGTTCAAATTATTGGAAACGGCAGCAATCTTTATCCAAACAACAACTGATATTAAAAACAATAATTCCTAACGCCTATAATATCAAACAAAATAGAGAGTAATTTTTCTTATCATCGTTTTACTTCTTTCAGAAATAACTACATTGAGCATTTTCTTATTCCTATATAATTATTACAGGTTCTTTAAAACAACAACAACGTTTTTATATGCTTTAAATACTAAATTGGATTACACATACGTTATTGGCGATATTCTATTACGTGTATTTATAATATTTACAGGGATTTCTCAAAGTAAACGCCTTTTTATATGTGACATGTTTAACAAATTACGGAATTAATCACAAAAATACTATCGAATAAATAATGAATTTTACAAGCGCCCAAATTTTGATTTCTTAGAATTCCGTGAACCATGAAGCGTGACGGTAGAAAGTATAAATTATTTAAAATATTTTTTTCAAAAATTCGTGTAAATTGAAAAAATATGCTTTTACGAAGGTATATAACAAAAAATAATTTGGAAGCCTTCATCAGCTCATGGAAGATAAAATATTTAGAATCGATCATTTCGAAATGAAAGTATGTACACGATTCACAATCAATGGGCACTTTCTATGGAACCAAAATTATAAAAAAATATGACTACTTAATGTAAATAGAATCTCTTTCCTATATATTTCTCTCTACCAAAATTTTGATTTTTCAGTTATATAAATGCTCAGAAGAATGCAGGGTTTTCCACGCAACCCGTTTACTAAATGTTTTTGCAGTTAGCACTTTAGCCTAATTCTGAAAATTTGTAACAGGCAATAAACATGCCCGTTCTATCGTATTATTTTTAGACTCGTATTACTTCTGGTTACACCGGTTGAAAAATAAATTTAAAACGGTCGTGATTGTGAAGTTATTGAAATGCGCAAACTTTTTTGTAAAAATTTTTCGAAAGAGTTAAATTGAAATATATGAAATAAGTTTTATATGATATGTATACCATACAAAACAGAATGAAAAGTATACAATATGATGACAAAGATGAAGGCCTTAGAAATGCTCAAAATATCCTTTATTCTGCTCCAAGCACAGCATAATTCTTTTTTATATTTCCTCTTGTAACTCTTTGATTTGATTGATCGTTGTTTAATTTATCAGGTCTTCTTTTGTTCAACAGACCGTGGTCTGGTCTAATATATGTCGATGGCGATTGTGTTTTTGGGCACGGTAGTGTACTCACAGTGCGTTCCATTAACGGAAAGTTGATTTGCCTGAACTGAGTGTGCATAAATTGGACTTTAAATTTTGAACAGCCTGTATGCGATAAACTAAATGTTGCATTGTTACTAGAAAGTACGAAGATTTCATTGTCTCCGGTACAAATATGACGTAAACAGATGAATTAGAATAACTGATAATCACTTGATTTTAAAGGTAGGGAGTCTTAATACAAATCAATCCATAACTATTCGTAGAATCTAAGATAGCAATTAAAAATATCTCATTCCATTAAAAATATCAATGTTGGTTATGAGTTTCGGTATAACCGGAAGTAAGGAGTCCAAAAATAATGTATAGTAGTAGAGTAGACTCGCTTAGTTCCTGATATAAATTTTCAAAACTAGGCTAGGATGCTAACCGCGAAAACTTTCAATGAACGAGTTGCGTGGAAAACCCTGTATAATAACAGATTTATCGATTAACAAATTTTCTGATTTTCCTTTTTGCATCAACGCGTACTTTTTTGAAACTTTAACATGATTGGAATCTCAACATCCTGCTGTTAGCGTCTAATTGTTATTACTTATTTAGTTGAATAATATAAATGTAATGTTCATAATGGTAACTGTTTTTTAATACTTTTCCTTATGTGTATGTTTAAAATGTCTGCGAATAGCTACAACTATATAAAGTCAAACAATATAACTGTTGTTGGTATATTCATGTAACATTTTGTAACTCGAGATACGTCAACGTTTCAACATGGGAAAAGTAGAAAGTAAATGGTTAATGCAAACCCTCTGTTTAATAGTCACTTCTATCCAATCGATGTTTACATGTTATGTTTTAAGATTTGCCTGTCAAGAAAGAATATTCAAAAAAACTGGAAAATGCAGAGGTAGACAAAAGACCATTGTATTAATTTTTATTATTATGACAGGAAATGAGAAGAAATAAAAAATATGTTGGTAACTACCCACTTGAGGGGTTGGATTTTGCCGCATGTGCGAGTAATAATGGCTAAATCTGTATTTCTTCTTTTATTTCTTAACATATTTCTAGTTTACAAAAGAAGTTAGTTCACGTTAATAATCTTATTCAAATCCTCTACTAGCGTCATTATTCGCTCTTTTTGCCAACTTAAATTATTATTATTGACATATCCTTCTTTCTATTGTTTGTTATGTTATGGTCAAATATTACACGACCTCGTTTATTTGCTATCAAGGGACTTGCCTGTAAGTTCATGAATAGTATTTAACAAAAAAATGTGTAAACATGGGCATAGCCAGAAGTGCGTACGAAACTATTTCAAAGATTTAGAGGGGGGCGCTGGCTCCTTCCTGCCCCCCTTTGGTTACGCCCTGGTATGTACATCTCATTAATAAGAACGCCAGATGCTAAAGCAGCTTTCTCTTCAAAATAATAACAACAAATGGTCTTTACATAGCTATCAGGAGAGCCGTTTAACTTTTTATACAGTTTCAAATGCAATTTTAAGTTAATAGTCGAGAAATAGTTCGAAACTTTTGACACATTCTGAGCGAAGACCTCGCATGAGATTCGTTTCAATTCACTTCATGTTTCCTATTTTCATATATTCGTATCTAAACTAATCTTTTCGATTATTTAATGGGGCTACCCTGTATATATTAATACTGTAATAAATATGAACAAACAAAAACGTAACAAATAAATGGGACATTTACTTATGGGTATTATGGCAAGGTTACAAAGTCACTCATCATTTTTTTAATTTTGTAATTTGTAATGAATAACATTAAGAAACATTTGTCACGTTAAACGTGCTTAATCTTATTTTTCTTTTTAGGAGAACAGTGAAAACTTATGTTTGTTGAAAAGTGTGAATATGGTGTGTAACTTTATTTCTTAATTATTGATGAAAGTTAAACAACCATTGATACTGTATGTATCAAGTTTAAGAACGGATAAGTATCTTTTATATAGTTGCGCTTTTTAGATGTTTTTATTCCATACTTTATAGACTAAAGAAGAAAAAGTTACCTCCTGAAATCGTTATAATATGAAAGCAACCATTACAGACTTAAATTAATACTATAATCATTCATTATCAAAATTGTATACAAAACATTTATTTCAAGCAAATTCGCGATATTTGATTTGGTTGCGATTGAGATATTTTATTGTTCTCACACTTCACACATACAGACTGTATAGGCTTCCTCTTGGCAAAAATTGACTAGTTCTTGTATAATATATAGTATATTCATAACCATCGTTTTTAGGATCATCTTATATTATTATAACACGCGCTTACGTCCGTGTTGCTCTTAATTACGCGCTAATATTATCACATCAAGGTGTACGTGTTATAAAACTGAATATCTAAAACAATTCAACCGCATGAATGACGGACGGTTGTTTACTCTTTCCTCTATTATAGTTTCTTCATTTCTTTTGTATACTGCTGTCATCTATATTGCTTAACTAAATACTACTTTGTATGAACTGAATAACCTATATATTAGGACGAGATATTTTTCCTTGTTTTTCAATTTTTCTACATTTGCTAAACTAAACCTACGGCGTTAGACATCTCTTGTGTGTGTGTGTGTGTGTTATTTTTTGGTTTTTGTTAATCGTCCATAACTTCCATGCGGAAAGCTTTCCCCAAACGGTTTATGTTGACGCGAAGATCATCATCACTGTCCTCGTCGTGGTATGATGAAAGCCGATGGTCATCGTCGTCATCATCGTCAAGCTAGAATTACAAAAGCAGATGTAATTAATGAATATCAAGCTTTTACGGCGAAGTGTTTGAAATCAAAACAAACTTTTGCGAAAGTGGAGAAAAGCTATTTACTACAGAGTTGCTCCCAAACGTTGTTAAAAATTACAGGCTTCCCTTCTTTTAGAGCGGTCCAATCCCATCTAATATTTTGAAAGTTATTTGAATTAAACGATGAAGATAATTGGAAAAATTAGTCCCGGTCTTCCTCATCCCATTTACAATTTTCTTAGTACAGCTAGAGTCAAAAGTGAGTGTATATTTTCTACTGAATTTAGCAGTCAAAATCGGTGTAAAATAGTTGTATTTTTTTTAATGACAACAAAATCAAAGATCTACGTAAGCAGGAGACTATTATAGTTTGTCGAAAATAGCTTCGTCAGTTTTTAAATTCAATTTCTAATTTGATAATTTCATTAACAGCCAATACTAGTATGTGGGGAATATTTTCGGAGGCATCAATATTTGGCTTAATTGGACCATTCTTCCTTATCAAGAAACTCATCACTTGAGTATTGAATTAGAAGGTTTGTGTGGTAACCTTCCATTAATAGTTAGAATTGAACAAAGGAATTAAATCTTGCCAAAAACTACCGAAATATAATTTCCGGTATCTTGTTTGATGGTTTATTCATAGATGAAAATGGAAGAGGTCTCCGCTCACGGAAACGAACTCTAATCAGGAGAGTTCAATATAGGTAGACGTTACTACTGGCCACTATCGCGTATTTATGGAAACAGATATTGTTGATTATCATGAGATATTGCAAGATAATTTGAAGCCTATGATGTTATAAATAAGGATCTAGAGTTTTCTTGGATATTCTAACATAATCGCGACCCCAAATTTTACGCAGGAATCAACAAGAAAACCCGCACTATGAGATTCAGCTTCAGGCATTATGCAGAACATTGGGTGATCGAAAGTATGTTGCACCTTTAATGTTGGATTTTTCAACCGCTTTTGATAGCGTTGACATAAAATTAACGTTTATGAAATCTGGGGGATTTTTCTCAATTGAATGAAATCCTACTTGCAGAATCGTTCTATATATATATATATATATATATATATATATATATATATATATATAT